>QKWP01003436.1:9462-23288 GCA_003550325.1 Gigaspora rosea | reverse complement strand
ATACATTACACAAAAGAAACTCACTATACCCAAACATCTGTCATCTCTGCCAACGATCTAGCTATGCACTACATTGGACTATCTGCCCAACAGCTAAACCTCTACTAGACATTATTAAAGAATCCCTATCTACTATTCTAAGTTCTAGCAAACTTGAGATCTCTCAACTCTCAATAGAAGAGCTTCATACTCAAATTCTTAATCTTGATAGTTTTCAAATACATTACTTCCCTAACAGACCCTCAATATTCTCTACATTGTCTGGACTCATCCCTCTGGACATAATCCAGATACTATCTGAGTACACTTTATCCTACAAAACTGCCAACACACTTTCTATACAACTTTTACTTTATATAAACAAATTAATTTATACAAACATTTGGATACCATATTGTATAGACAGAGCCCAAAACCAACAAATTCCCTTACAGTCGTCTGAACTGGCCTTAATAAACCCTCCTACTTCTCACAATCAATTTAGTAACCAAGAAAATAATAATTCTATAACCCAGATCTCTATACGCAAAATAGAAACCTGGCTTCCCAAATGGATCAAATATTCAACCCAGCCTTCTGACATTCTATATTATTCTTCAATCTAGGTGAGCCTTGGCCACTCTGGTTGGTTTAGGCCGCAAATAAGTATTTAAGTTAACTTTTATATATGTCTGAGTTCTTAGTCTTAGCAATAGATTTAAACAATGAAAATTTTTCCAGTCTTGTAAAAACTTTCCATTAATTCTAATAAAGATAAGAGCAAGGTCTCACCATTAACATTTAAAAAAAAAAAAAAGAATAATATCTTACAAAAAATTCCGGAACAATTATTACCTCCCTGCGATATTATATTAACTATGATATCATATAGAAATAAGTGTGATCTAATACCAATGAAAATTCTTGAGTTGGTTGAAAAATATCAGACTAATTAATAATTAGATCACTGATCTAAGATCAGGAGAAATGACTAACTTTAAAAATAAAAGAAACTGCTTTTTGTTATATGCATTATCAGTGAAAGTTAGGTTTTGAAATTGATATACCCACATACAAATTAAAGTTTGTTTTTTGAAGTTTGAGTGAAGATATCTCGATGATCTCAAGTCAAATTCGATGAACTTTTTTATTTGAATTTTATACCTTCATAGAATTCATATTAAAAAAAAATGTTCATCGAATTTGGCCTGGTAAATGTTGAGATATCTTCGCTCAAAGTTTTAAAAAAAAAACTCAAAAAGCAATCATAGCTACCTTAAGGCAGATTCTCGATTTTAAGAGCAATGTTCAAAAAATTAGGCAGGTAGCCGTCTATAAAGTGAAAATTGTTCCTGGACCAATTTTATCACAAACTTTGTTTGGTCAAATTTAGAATCTTCGTTCACTGTTGTATGCATTTGAATCTTAAAAATATCGGAATTTAAAAAATATATTTCTTATGGACCTGTGGGTCTGTTGGATCACATGAATTTCTATACACTTTATTCACATTTCTACATTGGCTTATAAGATATTTTTCACATTTCTGGTTAATAATTAATCGTCTTCTATCAACTTATACCTATCTGGTGATTCGAGCTGAGCATACACATTCTGACCATTAATAAATTAATATTGTCTAACTGTTCAATTCTTTTCTCTTAAAGTAACCAAGAATTTTCAAATTCAATAATTAATATAATACTTTAATTAAAAAAAATTTCAATTAAATTTAAGTGTATTTGTCATCTAACAAAATTTTTATACCATATTGTCTCGAAATGAAGCATTGTTTTCGTTAAATTAATTTAAAAGGCAGACAATAAATTGATATTTCCCATTTATACCAAATATCAACAAAATTTTAAAAATCTTATAATAGTAGGCCAATTATATAGTGCTACACTATGATAGTAAATCATTTGGCATCTAACGCTCCAATCCCTCGATAACTACCTAGCACTATTTAAAGTTTGTAAAATTTTTTCTTATTTTAATTCTACGGATTTATAGAAATAAAAATTCTAAGATGCTATGATACCTCAAAAAATTTGAATATTTTATTTATATTTGCATAAATATACAAGAAAACTAATAAAGCTAAAAAAAAATGAAGTACTATAAATTTTGCAATAGTTTGAAAATGTCAAAAAAAAAAAAAAATTGGAGTTTAAATACCAATTTAAGTTTCAAAGGTGTTTTTGAATCATCTAGAATAACCATAAATATGCGATAACATGATTTTGATGTAGTCATTGTATATACTGCAGTATAAGAACAATAAATCTTTACAATATGTAGCTTATAATAAGAGTGGAATCTGACGCTGCTCACTAAGTAAAGTTATTTTATCATTAAGCTAACCTTTTTTTACAGCCAGAAGAGAGCCAATAAGTGGCACTAAATAATCTTACGCATCAGCATTTTTTATAGCAAATCGAAAATGTGTGCTCCAGATGATTATGTGATTGTCCGGAAATCAATACAAATGATCATTAATGATATCGATTAATTAATAATAATAAAAACAATATTATTATTGATATAATTATTTTCTTTATTAATTCGCTTCATATTTCGTTTATAGTTCGCTTCATATTTCTCTTCATACTTCGTTTATTGTTTGCTTTATACTTTATTTTATATTTCATTTTATACTTTGTTTTATATTTTGCTTTATACTTTGCTTTATCATTCGCTTCATACTTCATTTTATATTTTGCCTCACATTTCACTTTATATTTTGACTTCACATTTTGCTTTATACATTGCTTTATAATTCGCTTTGTACTTCATTTTATTTTTTGCTTTCCATTTCATTTCCCATTTCACTTCATATTTCACTTCATATTTCGTATCATATTTCACATCATATTTCACATCATATTTGGCTTCATATTGCTTCATATTTTGCTTCATATTTTGTTTCATATTTCGATTCATATTTGCTTTATATTTTGCTTCATATTTGCTTTATATTTCGCTTCATATGAAAAAAAAAACAATAATAATGATGAAAATAATGCAACCCGATTCGTTCAACTTGTCTGATTTACTTACTCTACTCCAGAAAATACTTTCTATCTAATAATACTTATAAAATAAAAAATTATAATGAACTTGAACTAATGGTTAAATCTGAAAAATAAATATTGGGCAGTTTAATGTGGATTTATACGTAGATCTTAACAGCAAAGAAGGTGCTTTAAATTGGTTAAGCGAACTTCAGGAAATGTCAAAGACCCCTATGTGGCTAAGAAAGATCACGAAAAAAGCTGAATCTTTATTATTGGAAAAACTGGCTGCTTATCTCTATCAACGAAATTCTACCATAACTGATAAAGGTTGAATCATTACTAATGTTGTTAGCCGAAATTGTTTTATGCTTGTAGAAATATTTTGACATTTGATATTTAGGCTGCCGAAATGTCTAAATATTATCGAAATCCTAAATTATACCAAAATGTCTAAATAATATCAAAATTTCTAAATAATGTCGAAATGTCTAAATTAAGAAATAATATAAAAAAACATATAGTAATAGGTTTGCTATCCAAACAAGCTCTAGCATTCATACTTTAACATCAATACCTCTAGTCTAGAACTAAAGTCTAGGACTAATTATTTGAACCCAGACCAATCAACTCACGTATAAACTACTGACCTCTTCGTTCTAAAATTTTCTAAACACCAAGGTTCTAAACTACATGAAAACACAAGCATAAGAAAGATGTCTAACATACACCTATATAGCTAAAGAGAATCGGAGCATCATCTTGCAGCATCTGTTTCAGGTCCCTGCACTGTCATTGCAGCCGCGGAACTGTATGTAAATATTACGAAGTAGGGATGCGAATCGATTCTAAAAATCAAAGTCAATGATCGAAACCTCAAAATCGGTTTAGAATCGATGATCAAATTCTAAATCTTTATAGTTATTTCTTGTATTGAGTGCCTGGTTAGATTCTATTTTTTATTATTTAATACTATAAGTTATTCGGTTTTACAAATAATATGAAAAGCAATGTACAAAGTTTTTTGGTTGTTTTAAAGCTATACCAGAGCTTATTGCGCTTTGCAAAAATGTGTGATCTCTGCAGATTATGTTGTCACGAGAAATCAGCCGATTTTTCAATTCTTGAAGAATTTTAATGATTTCGGATAAAACATAGACGTTTTTGATGAAAATGATGATCAATAGAGAATTAAAATTTTCCACCATCATCACTTTTGCAAAGCATTATAATTAAATAGAATCTTGCATTAAGTCATATAGTATTATATTTAGTCAATTATTTAGACATTTAGTCACATAGTATTTTATTAGTCAACTATTTAGACATTTAGGCAAATTTAAACTTTTGACATTTCGAAAAAAAATAATGCCATGTCGAAATATATTTAGATACTAATTGCCTAAATAGTTGGCTAAATTAAGTATTGTGACTAACAACATTAATTATTACGAAGTGGAGAGTAAAATATTGAAGAAAGTGTAAAATGTCAACCGACTATAATGAAAACACAAAAAAAAAGAAAAAACTTCCAAGAAAAAATGTATAATTTATTGATGAGCAAACAAAGTTAATAATAATGTAAAAGTATTTAAACGTTCATAGATGTATACTTATTTTATATTTTTAATATTTGTGCGAAATACATAATTGATGAAAAGAAATATGTAAAATGCTAAATCAAACTTCAAAAATTTTCTGAATAATCATTCTGAACTATCACGTAATCATCCGAAGCAGCAACCTGGTACACATTTTCGCAGTGATTTTTTATGGTCGCCCTGGATGATTCAGTATTTTTTCCAATAATTCAATAATAATTGAATAAAATAAATAAAATAAATAAGTAAATACTATAAAATATTTTACATTTTTGTGATAATCTATTTATTTAGAATCGTGTGAAATTTTTTACTTCGTTTAATTATTGTCACTTTAAAACATCTAACAGTTGACATAACATCAAAAAACTGGTACCACACACGCACTAGTATGCATTATTGACAATAATAGAACAATTAGCTCTGCTAACATAACTTTTAACTGTACTATGTTTTTGTTTTATAAACTATCGAATAATATAAAAGCTAATTATAAATAAAACTAATATTAAAACAATTAATTTAACAATTCTTTATTTATTCAACATGTAAATATTAATAATAATTCAATTACTACAAGCAATACTGATGATTGTTCAGTTGCTTCTTCAAGTAAAAAACTTAATTCTTGTGGTCGGTCTCAAGGGGAAGTATGAGACGATTATAATCTTGATAGAAAAAATGAAAATTACTATTCTATTCAATGTAAATATTGTTTTACGCATTGGCAAAGAGGAATACCAGCCAATATGGAATCACGTTTGGCTAATGAATTTCTAGCTGTTCACAATTCAAACAAAAATATTGGCAGGATAAATTGATAATCGATATTGGGCTCACCTAAATGAATCTTCAACAATTTCGGGCCTTCTTGATTCCTGCAATAAACTTTCGATCTTTGATATTTATGAACGTGAACAAGCTATTAATAAACTTCATGAATTGCACAAAAAGTATAAACCAACTGAAGAAAATAAGTCACTTCTACCTTCTACTACTACTAAATCAACACGTGTACTTTTTCGTAATCTTAACTATAGCCGCCAGATTGACTTGAATCAATGTGAAATTGACAAGTACTTGACCGAGATTGAAACTGAAGTGGAACTGCTTCTTTGGTGGAAAGCAAATGCTGCTTTGTTCCCGACTCTTTTCCGCCTTGCAATGGACTTTCTCGCTGTGCAAGTGACTAGCGTGCCGAGTGAACAAGCTTTCTCAGTTGCTAAGCACATGATTAGTCTCACCTGAAATCGCATAAGCCCTGAAGTAGCTCGCGCATCCTTGTGTTTAAAGAGCTGGTATAGAGAACTAGGTGATCTATTAAATGAAGAGGCAGGTAATATTAGTGCTTAAATAAATAAAAAAATAAATAGTTTTTTTTCTTTTCTTTTTATTTTATATAAAAAATTTTTTTATATAAATTTTTTTTTTTATATATAAAATTTGTTTATATAAAACTTTTTTTTTTTATATTAAAACTTTTTTTTTTTATAAAACTTTTTTTTTATATAAATTTTTTTTTTTTTATATAAATTTTTTTTTTTAATATAAATTTTTTTTTTTATATAAATTTTTTTTAATACGATATAAATTTGTTTTTTTATACAGTATAAAAATTTTTTGTATAACTTTTTTTCTCGAATAAAATAAATATTGGAAATATTGAATATTGGTAACGTTTTATGTTTAATGATATAAATTATCAATCTAATTGGATAAATTGTAATTCAGGACCCAGTCTGGGATTGGTCAACTATCATTTTTTGGATCAAGCCCAGGACCGTTGTTTCAGGTCCTAGGACCGGACCGGACCAGATTCGCAATTTAGCATCTTTAATATCGGCAACTTTGGCTAATGCAACTCAGTTAATACATACTAAATATTTTATTAATTTGTTAAATTTTTTTTTATACGATAAATTAAAAAAAAATCAAAATAATCCACCAACAATACGCAACTCCCAGTTCATTATTTGGTTTCTAAAACTCTATAATTTGATTTGCGTTATTTAAATTCTCCAAGACTTCTTAATTTTCATAGTTCATATCTCGACAAATTTGAAGCTATCTTGATGAATTAAATCATTAAAATAGCTTCAAAGTTCATCGAGATATGTATAAGCTGATGTATTAATTTTTTTAAAATGTCAATCCGTATTCCAAATAAATTATACAATGTAAAATTACTATATTAGTTAGATAAATTTAAATTTTTTTATTGGTCAGATAATAAAAATCAAAACAACATAATTTACCATATTGTTCAAATAAATTATAAATTCTTCTATTGGTCAGATTTATGAAAATCAAACCAACGTAAATTTCTGTAATTGAAATTTATTTAATTAGAGTTAGAGGGCTAGTTTAATATTAGGTAAGGCAGGGTTGACAATTGAGATACTCCATTGAGAAAATTACCAATGGAGCCAATGGCTTCAATAGAAAATCTAACGAAGCCGATTAAGAATAGAGTTCTAAACTGATGCCACTAACTGAAGAAGAAGCTAAAGAATTAGAAGGGTAGTTTGATCTTTGAAAACAGGTTAAACAGATCAATGTTAATGGCTTCCATTGGCTCCATTCAGAAATTATTTCAATGGAGCAATATCAATATTATTCTCCATATGCTCGAGTTTGCAAAACCACCAATCGGATTCTAAGTTATACATATTATACCTTGGTTTTCTTTTTTTGTACACTTGGCAAGTTTAACAAATAAATTACACACGTAGTCAGTATTGTCACTGGAAGATCACTGGAAAGTTACTGGAAGGCCACTGGAAGAAAATAATATAGTACGGGACAGTAAAGAACATCCAATCTATACATATAGGAGCCAATTTTGGGTGCTTATATAATTAATTCTGATTGGCTAATTTTTGTGCAATTGATTTTGATTGGCTAAAAACTTATATATGTTATCTTTTTTTTTATATTAAATGCCAATTTTTTAAACTTATATAAACTTTAATGCCTTATAACTTCTTTAAAATTAAAAATAAAAAAAATTCCTCTGACAGAAATGTAGCTTATCTAAAAATCTATCAATTTTCAAAGGGTTTTTTGATTTAATTTTTTTTAAAAAAGTTATAACAATTTAAAGATTTACTAATAATGAGTAGATGTCTTTTACTGTCCAGTACCGTAGTTACTGGAACTTAAAGTTCTAGTGGCACTATTGATTTAACTTTCCAGTGACAACACTGCACACCAAGTTGATTTTAAAAATTTGACTTGCTAAGTTGACTTGAGTTGATTATTAATTTCGGTTTTTAGCCAAAGTCGATTTTATTTAAGGGAGGCACCAGAAATTAGCTGATTTCTTAGGGGGGAGGGGGTCTCTGGACTAGTCAGGTTACTATATATCCTTTATTCTGATTGGCTAATACAACATATTATTTATATAATATATATTATATATAAAAATTTTATTAGTTAATAACTTTTGATCCACTGGTCCAATTTGGATGTTTTAACTAACAAAATGATCCTCTTAAAGAGGATTCTAACAAGCCCAAAATCACAAGAATCTAATCACAGAATCATAAGATCGATATAAATTTGTGCATATATAGTAAATAAATACTATATATATAGTAATAATGCACAAATCTATATCAATCTTATGATTCTGTAATTAGATTCTTTTGATTTTGGGCTTGTTAGAATCCTCTCTTTGAGAGGATCATTTTGGTAGTTAAATAATCCAAATCGGACCAGTGGATCAAAAATTATTTATTATATTCTATATACTATTTAATAGCAAATAACTTTTGATCTACTGGTCCAATTTAGATGATTTAACTACCAAAATGATCCTCTCAAAGAGAGGATTCTAACAAGCCCAAAGCCACAAAAATCTAATTACAGGATCATAAGATCGATATAGATTGTGTATTATTACTATATCTGATATAGTATTTATTTAATAAATACTATATAGTAATAATATGCAAATCTATATCGATCTTATGATCCTGTGATTAGATTTTGAGATTTTGGGCTTGTTAGAATCCTCTCTTTGAGAGGATCATTTTATAGTTAAATCATCCAAATTGGACCAGTAGATCAAAGTTATTAACTATTAAAGTTTATAAATATTTTTGATAATAATTTAATATACGCGAAATTTGATTGGCTATTAAACCAGTCAGGTGGGGGGAGGGGGTAGGGGGTATAGTAAATGGAAATCAGGTGATTTCTGGCGCTCCCCTTAAAGGATCTTGTTATGTAATAATGATGTTCATATAATATCTACATGGTATATGACTATTTCGGATCAGCCTGACAAAGAATTCGAACACGCGTAAAAGAAGAAAAAAGCGAAAATACGCAAAAACTAATGTTTAAATCGATTTTGTTGCACTAATTAAAAATGACAGGAATGAAATTTTACTTACTTATAGCCTCTAACGTTAGACCCTAACCCTAAATTTTTATTTCACGCACTTAGTTTATTTACAAAATTGGATTTTCTTTTTTGGGTTGTGTTACCTGCGCAAATAAGTAAAATGACGAATACATAACAATAAAATTAGTGTATTAATATTATTTATATTAAAAAGCCTGATATTGCTTTGTAGTGCAAATGTTACAAAACTAGGTATCGTCAAAGCGCTGATAGTTTATTTTAATACTTAGTGAAGTCAGCTTTTTAACAATTGGCTTGGTTAAGTCGACTAACCGACTTAAGTACCTTTTAATACAATTTGTTAATACATAACAATAACGATGAATTTGAAATCCAAGCTTTACCCTGTTCAATAGCAATTCGTGACTTGGAAACATGTGATAATAAATGATTTCAAAGAAAAGTTTTTCTTAATTTCTAGATAAATATCATAAATACTATTGTAAATCTAAGTAAAAAGCTTAATAAACCTCTGATATATCATACAACATTCTTATGATTTTATAAATTGAAAAATTCAAACTCTAATCTTCGCACTGATTTAGGTACACTTTTTTACCTAACATACAAAATTGCATCGCACTTTTTTTTAAATACAGTCTAGACTAGCTCTATACTGTAATAGAACCATTTTTGCAATAACTTTTCATAAAATTAGAATAGATTTTTTTTTTTTTTAAAAAAGTTATTACAAAATTGACTCTATTACGGCATAGAGCTAGTTTAGAATTATAGTTTAAAAAAAAAAATACGATACAATTTTGTCTGTTAGTTAGGTAAAAAGTGTACCTAAATCAGTGCGAATTCATATGTATATTCGTATGTGAAATTAATCTTTAAAAAATCCGCACATAATAATTAAACATATAGTACATAATTATTGTCATTTTATAATCGGACTATTATCTTCGCAATTTATCTATCTATTTATGCACATGAAAAAATTGAATTTTAAAATCAATAGTAAACGCCATTGACAATATCAATATCAATACAAAGTTATTCTATTCTATTAATATAATCTTCTAGATTACTAATATCGTCGTCCTCCATATCATGGACATACATTCCAAAGGCAATGGTATCTCTCATAACTTCTGCTGCTTCCACTAATGTAATATTTCGATCCTGAGCAATTAATCTAACGGCAGTTTCAGGTACAAGCACTTCTCCAAGATATTCCAAAGGTTTTAGAGGAAGTGTCATATTTGAAGATAACCTTTTTGAATCAATAAAAAGAGTTACAAGAGTATTTAAAATAGTATATGATCCTTTAAAACCATAGTAACCCGACTAAATAAAAATAGCATAAATTTTTAAACAGGAATTTAGAGAATAAATATAAAAAAAAACACAAACTTGAAATAATTCGAATTTTCCCATTGCTGTTTTTCTGTAATTTTCTATCGCAAGGTTTTTGAAACTACTTTCTGTATTTTTAGTTACAATTTTCCACAATTCTGAATAAATTTATCTTTATATTATGGAGCAGATATGAATCAATGCTAAAAAAAGCGGAAATTGAACTCAAAAGATACAAACTTCTTAATTTTTGAATCTCTCTAAAGGATATTTCGCATTATATTGGTTAGTTAAGGAAAAAAAACAAAGTCACAAATCTTCGACAAATTGTAAAAAAAAAAAAATTATGGCTATTCTTAATATTAAAGACGACAGATATGAAAATAGAATGTGGACTGGATTATTACGTATCATATTCATTTTGAAAAATAACATAGCTACAATTAAAGATCTCGTTCTCCGTCAAAGTTTTTTTCAAGATATGAGTAATAATCAGTTTGATCAATTTCTGAAATTTATCTCCGATTTGAGTTTTAACATTTCTAACGAAATTGAAAATATTTCTGGATTTGTAAAAAAAAGGTATTATTCCTTTATTTTTCGCTTAAGATATTTATCTTAATTTCTATTATCAGAAATTGCGATGAATCAAGATTTTGAAAACCATCGTTATATCGAGTAGTCACATTTCATAGATTCAAATAAAATTTTAAATTTTTATTGTAATATATTACTTAAAATCATCAATAAAAGAAAAATACAATTTGAGCTAGGCGAATAAGCAAAAGAAAGATATAAAGTATAAATATTTATGACCGAATTTTAAATTTATTATGTATTATTATTTTATTTTCGTAAATTTAATTGCATGATATTAAATCAAGTATTCAATATTAATTTGAGAGCAAACACACTTTTATGAAAATTTGTACACATTTAATTAACACAAATTTTTTTAAAATAATTTATTAAAAATATTTTTGCTTAAAACTTTTTTCGAAAAATTTTTAAATTGCAAAAAAAAAAAATCAAGTATTGAAACAAAAACTGGCAAATTTGAAAAATGTCATTTTCAAAACTTTTTGAACTTCAACCTGACATTGAAAAAAGAACAAGGTTTATTGAATTATACTATAGACAAGATTTGTGTAGCTCTAATATAAATAAGAAAATCTAACAATTAACTATAGTAAAAAAATTTTGACTTGGAAATAGTGTAAAATTTTTTTTGATATTAATAAAAAAAAAAAAATCTCTTTCAGTATTCAAATTATTTTATTACTTCATTATCGGCATAATTTCCTTGTTTAATCTTATATTTCACATACTATATTCACTGTACAACTATACGTACTGTATGTACTGTACGTACTGTATGTTAAAAAAATTCAGACAACATATAAATGGCACATCACTAGTACGTACTTTTAAGAAACCTATTGTCTGTCCATAGTTTTTAAGTATAACAGTTAAGTAAACTTAAAGTGGACAAACCCAAAGGATCTGGCCAAATTTATAGCTCAAAAATTTTATTAATAATTTTTGTTTAAATAAATCAAGTATATTCTTATAGCTATAGATGATATGCTTATAAAATTTTAGAATTATTTGTTTGATTTGATTTTTTATTAAATAGCCATTACTTTTTAGGGGTTTGGGATTTGTCTGGGTTGGCCGGCAAGTATAGTTAGGTTAGGGTTAGGGTTTAGGGGGGTTAGTTTTTATAATAGAAGAGTATAAGTGGATTTTGGTAGGGTTTATATTTTTAAATCAAAGGTCCCTAATTTCCAGCTTCAGCCATTCCAGCTTCACACTAACTTAACTATAAAAAAAAATCTAACAAAAAAGGCCTAAAAAAATTTTAAAAACCTGAAATAAAATAAGTTCATATTTCACGATTTCATGATAATCCGTGACATTTTATTATTTAATTTATTCTATTCTTAATTTTGTGAGTATGAAGAATTTATTTACGATTTAAATTCACTTAGTTGTGAGTATAGAGAATTTCATTAGTATTCATGAGTTATTCCAATAAATTACTGAATTAATACTTTCTGTCCCATGACAACATTGTACAGTTACTTATGCGTATATATGCGCATCTGACAAGATATCATATGTACAAGATATTGAAGTTAATTTAATATTAGGATCATAATCCGGATAATTCATATCTTTAATTCGATATATATTACGGATCTATCTGGTCAAAATTAAAGGATACGGATATTCGAGTTCAATTTGAATTATTGGATCCATCAGGATTGGTCGGATTACGGATCGAAGCTCTTGTTTTTTCATAAAATAATTGCCTGTTATACTGTATATAAAAATAGGATGTATTTCGCATAAATCAACTAATAGTTATCTGATTGCATAATTGTAGGCCTCCGCATGGGCCGGGTAGGGCTAGGGTAGCACTAATACCCTAGGCCTACCCATTTATGTAAGGGCTCACCTTCCGAGTCCTTACCCTTGCCCTAGGGCTCAAAATATGCTACCCTACCCGGCCCCCATAGTGCCCTACGGGTACCCGAGGGTACCCTTGGGCTTAGATAGTAATATGTCGATATACAGTAGATTAAATTCAATATCACGTATCACTACCAAATTAATTAAATTGATATCGATATATATCGATATCGTCAATTTCGATCACACATCACTTATCACTACCAAATTAATTAAAACTGATATCGATATATATCGATATTGTATATTATAATCAATTTCGATCATATGCGGTTTACAAAATTATAAAATTATGTTATAAAACTAAAAAAAATCATATACCAGCAAATCGTTTCAATTTTATTGCTTTATTATATTATATACACAAGTTGCTAAGATTACAAATTTCTATTTTTAACAACTTACAAATTCCACCCAAATCTTGCTGCCATCTCTAACCAGTTTCGTTGACACATTAGCGCAGTTACTGTTTCTGGATCTAAAGAAGTACGATAATCATCAACTATACGCCCAGCACAACTAAACATTTGCTCAGATGCTACACTTGTAGCTGGTACAGCAAGAAAATCACGCGCCATTTTAGTTAAAGATGGAAACTGATCATTATTTTTCCACCATTCGAGAACATCAGCATTTCTACTAGCAACTGGCTCATCAAGATATCGCCTAACTTCATAAAGAGTATCCGGTCGGCTGGCTTGATTCTTTTTTGTCATATATTCATAATAATCATCAATACGATCTTTATTGTTGTTAGTACAAGCAATACTGCTTTCAATACTAGTTGAATATCGTTCGACGGCTGATGGAGAATAATAATTATTAAGATAGATGCTTTCAAAGCTAAATTAAAAATATAAGTTATTAATGAGTTGATAATAAAATACAAATTAGCAATAATTTACCTTGCTCGAATTTCTTGCACTTTTTTTTCAACATAGTCTAATTCATACCCTTCTTTTTTATGATAATAAAACGATATAAACTGTAATTTATATCGGGGGTCAAGAATACATGTAATCATATGTAGTAAGCTATTATTTT
>QKWP01003435.1:0-23292 GCA_003550325.1 Gigaspora rosea | reverse complement strand
AGGTAGGTTAAGTAAAAATATCAGGAAGGCAATTTTGCTTATATATAACTACCTAAAATCCAGCCTAACCCTAATATAAGATGACCCTAACCCTAAAGTTAATTGAGAAAATTATTAAGAAATATGAGTTGCCCCGCTTTAGACGTCCCCAATAATAGGTTGTAAGTGCCGTAATAGGTTGCAAGTGCTGTAGATGTTTGCAATAATCCAGTTAGCTTATCAGATTTCCAATAAATACAGTTAATCTTGTTTCTTGTTAGTTTATCTCTAACAAGATATAATTCAAAGAAAAACAAGTTACTGTACATTACCATTGCTCGGTCTTGTGAAAAAAATTGGTCAATTTTAAAACAGAGTATCTAAAAATAGAGTAATATTAACGTTAAAATTATACAATATACAAAAAAAAAAAGTAAAAAATTATTAATACGTAACTTGTTTAGGTGCTATGCATAAATGCTTGGGGTAAAAGCCTGTTTAAAGGCTGGATGAATGATCTTTTTTCTATAACACTTTATTATGATTGCATCAATTAGTTTTTTTATTGATTGGTGAACATGACCTACATATTTAAGCAATTAATCCTGATCTAATTAATTAATTTATACTGCATATTATATTGATGTCAATATAAAATATATTTAGTATAACAGGACCCCGGACATGTAGTACAGAGGTCATACGTTACGCATTTCAGCAAAAACCTCTGAAATTTGAAAAGTAAAAAATCAGTTTTTGGCAATTATCTTGGCATCCAGTGGTCCAATTTGAATGAACTTTTTTTTAAAATGAAGCTCTCAATGAGGCGCTTCTAACAAAAAAGTTCATTCAATTCTGATTACTGGATCAAAAGTTATTTAAATAAATATATTTTGTTTTTTTTAGCAAATTAGTTCAAAATTGGCCAAAATCCAGTTATGACCTATATGAGAGATGTCCAGGGTCCTAGTATAACCGACTAAAAGTTTTTTATACAAATATGTATACTATATGTTTCTTTTTTTAAAAAGATTTTTATACATATATATATACTATATACTTTTCACTTTTTTCTAGCCTATGTGACGTTTTTCATGGTATTAATCTTACGATTAGATTTAGACAATGATTCTTAGAATTTCATAGAAGTTAGAAGAGTAATAATTAACTAAAATAAATAAATTGTACACCAATGACGCCCTACAGCAACTGTACTAAGGGTTTTTTTTTATAAAAATAGTAATTAGGTATATATATATTGATAAAAACGTGTTTTTAATAATATTTGGAAAACCTTTAATGTGTGAAAAATTAAGAATAAACTTATTTTGTATGGATAATGCTAAACTGAATTAAAATGAATGCATACACTAATCTGTTCCCATGTAGAGTATCCTGACTTATACAACTTAGAGATTTTTTTACAATAAAATTGCTTAAATTTGGATACTTATTACATGGAACTTGCAAAGATTAAAATTTTACAAATCCTGATCTGACCAATTTGATATTATTATTGTTGAAGTTAGTTTGCGTAAAAGTTATATATGATTCATGATACTTCTGTAAAATAGAATGTGTTCTTTTATATTTTATTAAAATATATTTTTTAAAAAGTTAAAGAATGTACTATACTCAAACCAGTTATTATAATGAGTGGTTATTTTTCTAATTTATAGAATAATCTGCAATTGTAATAAACGTTTCATATAAATTCTTTAGAACTCCATTTACAAATTTTTAAATTGATTGAAAATTCTAAAATGTCTAAATATAAACAAAGTCAAAATAATAATTCAACTAATACTGATAATGATACTGATACTGAAACTACTAAAACAGAGTCCAAAAATTCTAGTAATTCAAAACCAGAAAGTCCACAAACTGGTGTTTGGAAATTTTTTACAAGAGGTCAATAGAAAGGTGATGATCATTGGGAAGGAACTTGTAATTATTGTGGAACATTTTATCTATGCGCCAAACCACAAAATTTGCGAGCACATCTTGCTAACTTTTGTAAAAAGGTTCCTGAAGAATGGCGACACCATTTTAATTATATTATAGTTAATAATTTGGAAGATATACCAACTAATGAACCTTTTTCAAGTGCTACCTTATCTTTAGTTAAACAAAAAAAAATAGTCAAACAACCAGAGTTAACTAATTGGTATGATTCTACCAAAATTGAAGCATCTAAACAATTATTAATTGATGAAGCTATTATGTTAGCTTTTATTATGTGTGGTATTCCTTTTCGCATTATCAATAATCCTTTTTTTTATCAATGCTTTAAACCTTTTAAATCCTAGTTATAGTATTCCATCACATGAAGTTCTCTCAGGATGTTTATTAGATATAGAAGTAGCAAAGTTATTAGTAAAGTTGATAAAATTTTGGAGCATACAAATAAGCTTTCTATTGGTCTTGATAGTTGGACTGCTCCTAATGGATTATCAATTTGGAACTTTGTTATTATGACACCATCACGACAAGAGTATCTTTATGAACTTAAAAACTTTTCTGATCAATCACATACAGCAGAATTTTTGGCTAACCAAATCGAATAATTATAAATCAAATTGGTAAAGATAAAATTTCAGCAATAATTAGTGATAATAGTGCTAATGTAGCATCTGCACAATGTATAATTTGCTCAAAATATAAGAATATTTTAAATATTCGCTGTATTGTACATTGTTTTAATTTAATTAGTAAAGATATTATTCGGCATACATTTGCAGAAAGAATGATTCATCGTGCTAATAAAATAGTAGGATTTTTTAAAAAATCTCATAAAGCTGCAGCTATATTAAATCAAAAATTTTACTACATCGAATTAGTGGTGGTGGTCTCAAACATATATAGAGACAAGATGGACAACTGTGTATGAATGTGTTTCCTCAATTGTGCAACTTAAAATTTGCTTAGAAGAAATTCAAGAAAATCATTCAGAAATTATTAGTTCTGTTATTTTAACAATATTTTGTGGACCAGGCTTCTTTACTGATTTGCAATATCTTTCAAATATTTTACTTCCAATAAGAAAAGCAATCATGGCGGTTGAGGCAAATTGTTCTACACTTGCTGACTGCTATATTAATTTAATGAAAATTGCTGCAGCAATTCAAAATTTATCTGTTGACGAATATAAAGGATTCTATAATTATTGTATTGAACAATTTAATAGCAGATTTGAAGAATTTAATGATCCGATTTATCAACTTACATATTTTTTTCACCTTGTATATAAGGGTATTGGATTAAAATTTGGTACATTTCCTTTAATTGCAAATTATGCAGGAAAGCTATGGCAACAAATGGGTAAGACGAGTAAAAGTTGTGAAACTTTAATAACACAATTACAGATTTATAAAGAGCAAAAAAAATTTATAAATGGAATTCCAAATCTGTATACTGCTCCTTACACAATTGGTAAAAATACACCATTAATGTGGTGGAATACAACCTAATCATTTACAACATTTAGCAATTAAACTTTTTTCTATTACACCAAGTTCAGCTATTTCTAAACGAATGTTTTCAGCACTAGGATGGATTTATGGAAAGCATCGAACTCGATTAAATATAGATCGATTAGAAGGATTAGCAAAAGTTTATCGATTTAATTTGTCAAACCCTATAGGACAACTTCGTTATACTCAAGCTACAGAAGTAACTTCTGAAATAATGATAAATATTGCAGAAACTGTTTTTAAAGAGTTTGAAGAAGAAGAAATTTCAGATGATGATGATGATATTGAAATGCTTAATCCTGCTAAAGATCTTTATTCAAGCGAACAAGATTTAAATTTAAGCATTTTGACTTTTATTAATCTTGAATCTTGCTTCCCTATGAAAAAAGTGGTCCGGGTGGTGTTACGGTTTAGCACGGAGGTGTCCTTGATGGCACGTGCACTGTGGCATGTATATATACGACACACGGAATGGCACATGTTTAAAATGATACGTATCGGCACGTTGTGTATATCCACAATGACACGTATGATTTTTATACGGAATGGCACGTATTCAGGATGACACGTATAGTCTCATTAGTTGGAATTACACATATTTAATGGCACATGTATCTTGTGTAGCCAATAAAATCGCAGGATCAGGTGTAACATGAAAATTCAAAACAAACGAAATTTTTTAAAAAATCATCTGTGCCTCCAAATCTCATCTATGAAATGCTTTTTAATTCCTAAAAAAAAAATTCCTTGCAAAATTTTGCTATAGGCATGTTTGTTACCACCCTTCACAATTATACTGTACTCTAACTAAATTGAATTCATTCTTGTCGTAAGAAATATATGCACGTAAACTTACGTGTGCCTCGACCCGTGCCAAAACACGTGAATTTTGGCTTAGTACAGTGCAGCAAAACCTGGTCCATTTACGGTCCAAAATGTCCAGGCAGACGGTCCAATTCGGACCATTTTAGTCGTGCCAACACGGAACTCGCACGTGCAAACCCGTCTCTTTAGCCGTTCCACAGATCACCGTGCTTTTCCGTAGAACCACGTGCATATCCGGACGGATTTTTTTATAGGGCTTATTTTTTAATAATACTTTTGTAATTTCGATATTTATAACATGAATATTTATATAAATATATAATAATAGTAAAGCGAAGGATAAGATAAATATGTATATAATTGAATATAGAGTAAAATAAAACTTTTAAATTATATATTTTTTTTTAAATTTTTTTTTAAATTTTTTTTTGATTTTTTTTTTTAAATTTTTTTTTGATTTTTTTTTTAAAACTATTTTTTTTTTTTTTTAACTAATATGTATAATACGAATTGATATTATAGTGTTTTAATTTATAAAAAAATATCGTTTTTCAAATTTTCTTTGAATGTTATATTTAATGTGAATCATATTCTAATTCTAATTGCGTAGCAACAATTTC
The DNA here is from genome assembly GCA_003550325.1 of Gigaspora rosea. Taxonomy (NCBI): domain Eukaryota; kingdom Fungi; phylum Glomeromycota; class Glomeromycetes; order Diversisporales; family Gigasporaceae; genus Gigaspora; species Gigaspora rosea. Next base: position 18,395 of record QKWP01003435.1, on the reverse strand, counting down.
ATCTACATTATACCCATCTTGCATATTATCGTCAGATTCTTCATCAAAATTTTCACTTTCATGATTATTTTTTAGATGTGAAAACTGAAGAATACGATATATGCTTATTATTATTAAAACTGATATCAATTTTTATAGCCATGTATTATACCAATATATGTGCATATAAACGAGCCAAGTTTTTTAAAGGCCTCACTAAAATTACTTATATTACTATTAGACTTTATTGCGCTATAATAAAAAATCTTGTATAATTATGTTTGCGGCTTTGATTATATATTTTATCAGAAACGAAGTGATGTTGATATATAATTTCACAGCTACTATGGCATTAACCTCAAAATCTTTTAATGTACAATGCATTAGACATGAAATCTGAACTTCACGATATTGTATCAAGCATAATTGTATTCATTTACTTGTATCTTTTATCATATTGAGATTTTTTCTCTATGAACGAAAGATTAATTTACTTTGACCCTTTATATATTACATTCATTACATCATCAATTTTAATTAACTACCCTTATACATACTAATAAGGATAGCTACGCGACATGTGATGCCGCGCAGGACCAGTACGATCACGTATCACATGTAAAAAATAATGTCGCGTTACGACATTAGTCAAATTTAACAATCTTATGAATGCTCGAAAATGACGTAATAGTAACAGGAATGCACATTTGAAAACGTCCTTGCTTTATTAATAAATGACATGTGACAATGAAATCATCATATTAGAAATTGAAAATCACAATATGGACAAACGAAAATCATTACTCCTATTAAAAATAGGATTTTTTAAAAAAAAATCAGCATAAACAACATCAAAAAAGTGGTAATGCCAAGAAATCAAAAATAAATTTACACAGTAACATGCATTATTTAGCGTTATTTCGCAATTTCGTTCTGCTTATATTTTCACCGATTTAGGAATATCTTAGGTCAATTCTTAATTCAATTTAACCGCAATTTACGCAAATTTATATATATATATATTTTTTAATTTCTTTGTATAACATTTTATGTAAATTTTTATCACTTTTTATTTATGCAAATGAACATTTACGATATAAGTAATATTATTAATGGTCGTATAATTTTTTATCACTTTGGTCATTTAATTTTATCTTTTTAATTTTTCACTGATTTTAGAAATAATGCATGTACGTTGTTAAGAATGACTTACGTAGGTCAATTTGACGTCGTGACACAGAACAAATTGAATTATACCATAAAAGGAAAATAAGAGATAGCCATAATACCTTCTAAAACAGGAAAAAATATAGCGCACCAAAAAGTTGAACGGCCACATTTCATGTGATCGTACTGGTATTTGGCCTATTAATACCAATCACGCCTTTTAATCTCCTGACAGTACCACGTGTTTCACATGAGATTTCCAATCACTATTTTTTTCATTTATATAAGATCGTCTGACTACTTTAGTTTTTACAGTACAATTTATATGTAGCCAGCTAGTTTGGGTTGGTACGTCTGTAAAAACTTAAAGTAGTCAGACTTAACATCCCTACTCACATGGCATTTCCCACACCATCTAAAATTTGCCATTATACAGGTTTTAACGTTATATAAAAAGTTTACACCAATCATTTATATAGACCGGTTTTTTTCAAAATCATACTAACCGAATATATAATTTGTTGTTGAGTGATCCACTTGCGACCGTACCAAGCCACTAACTTATTAGTGTCGCAGCTGATGTTGAAAAACAGCTGATGCTGAAATTTTGACCTACTTTGATATGAAATTTTAAAATTTTTTTGTGGTGATTTTTTCGTTTTTGTCTTATAGGGTTAGGGGTGAGGTTTGGGAGTAGATTGATATTTAAAACGTATTTGTGGCTTTTAGCAGAGCTTATAGTTTCAAATCGAGATCGCAAATTTCAGCATCAGCCGTTTATTTAATTTGGCTAGTATTAAAATAATTCTTGCCTATGACCAATATAATTCTGCTGGAACTATAAAAGCAATTTTTAAACAGTTAAACGTTTCCAATCTCTAATGTGGATAATTCCAAACTTCTTATTTGAAAATTTAAAACTAGAATAAAATCTTCAAAAAACCTGCATTTTTGTTTTTTATTGTGTATATACCTATAGTATAGTAGTTAAAGTATTGCATACTCTATGAGCTACATATTTGACTCTACCAATAGCATACTAGATCTGGTATACCATGTAAGCATTACCGACTACAAAATACAAGCTCTTTTTTTATCTCACTTTATCATTCTTTTTCTCTCTTTTTAACTTATTTTTCTTTTTTACAATATTATTATGATTTCTTCTTTCTTTCTTTATCTTTTTTTTATTTTTTTTTTTTTTTTTATTACTTTATTTTCTTTCTTTATTAAATATCTATACATTATACTTTATAATACTTTTATTTCTTATCTAATCTCTCTTGTTTTATATATAAATCTTGGTATCCCCTAGCTATCTAATTTAAATTATAACTAACTTAAATTACCAAATAGAAAAATAGGAGGTGTAATGTTATACCAACTTTCTGTAGTGATTTCCATATTACAAGTGATAGTGTTTACTCTATTGCATAGATTTTTAGATAATTAGTTTAGGAAAATTCTTTAACTTGTACTAAATATCATCATAATAAATTATAATATACTATTCTGTTCCTATTCTTGACATTTACTAAATAAAATAAAAAAAAATTTTGAAATTTGAAACAACTAATACTAACTTGCCTCACTTGGGTACTATATCTCAAAAATATACTATGTAATTAAAGTTAGGGTTTTAAGTAAAAATGTTTAGAACCCAAAAACCTCATGTATAACAAATTTTAAATCTTTATATTAAATTTTATTATGTTATATAAACCTCTGTTTCATATTAAAATTGTACTTTAATCCTAAAAAAATATAAATAGTTAAATCATCCCTGGCTAAAAATAGTTAAATCTAAAAATTTTAAAAATTTAAAAAATTAAAAAATTTAAAAATTTAAAACATCCAAATATAGTCAAATATTTATTATAATCACAGGATACAGTTAAACCTCTTTATAGTCACACCTTTGAGATACAAAAAAGTGTGATTAAAGAGAAGTGTACTAATTATAGAGATCAAATTTATTATTTAATAATTGCTTTTTAACAAATAAGCTTATAAAAAATGTGCATATATAGGAGGTAACTATAGAGGTTGCTATATTGAAATTTGGCTTTCTAATGAACATGTGTTGAGTTATACAAAAATTAAAGTTACATAATTTGCATAACCAACTTTATATTTGATAAATAAATTACTGTTTTAAATTTTTCAATTTTTTTATAAAAAAATATATTTGTAGCCATCTACATGTAGCTACATTCAATAATTCTACAATAACTCTAAATTTTACTAGGGGGGACCTGTTTTGTAACTAAGTAAAAATGCTTCTTTCACAATTTTACTCTACTCCAACTCTAACTTTATTTAACTCTAATGTTAATCATAGCTGCAAATATTTTTTTTTAAAAAAACTATATTTGATAGTACGGCTACATGTAACCATGGCTACAAATATATTAATTCTTTTTATTTTTCAAAGTTTCAAAAATTTCAATTTTCAAATTTATAAAATTAAATGTTCAAATTTTCAAATTTTTAATTTCCAAAAATTTTCCACATTTCATAATTTCAAACTTTCACAATTTTAAAATTTTGAAAATTTGAAAATTTGAATTTTTAAAAAATTTGCACTTTTGGCCCAGTATCAATGGCAAGTGTAAATTTAATGACAAATTAGATAGAAAATCAAATCAATACAGAAATAGGTAATATGGTAACATGGCACTATGGCAATTACAATTTATGCATTCAATATTTGAGTATGTAATTAATTATGACAAGTGTCATAATGCCGTAATATTATTACAATGACAGCTATATTCATAACTCTTAAGTTATAATTTCCTTCCTATTTTTAAACACAATGCTACCTTTTATTTGCATGGGAACAGGTCCAAAATATCTTCTTTTAGGGTCAATTACCCCAGTTTCAGTTCTAATGTTATATCTTAACATAATATTATGTAAAACTATTTTCATCACATTAACGGCCAAAAATCTACCTGGACATGCATGTTTTCCACCTCCAAATGTTAAAAAATTACTCTCAAGTTTTGTCGCAGAAGAATTACGTTCCAGATGGCGGTATGCATAAAATTCTGTAGGATTCTGACCTTGAAGTCCTTCATTATGATTTGTTTCAGTAAAGTTCAAGTACACTTTGCGACCTATGATTTTGATCAATTATAAAAAGGTGAGAAAATTATTATTGTTGAAAATTAAGAGAATAACAATCAAAAATTACCATTTGGTACTTGATATCCATTTATAAAGGTATAGTAAGATTTAGAGATACAATTGTGCTCCACACCAACTATAAAACTACCAGATATCCTTAAAGATTCTCTAATAAAACTATCCAATTTCATCATTTTATGCAAATCATCAGATGTAAGTTCATTTCCATTAGATTTTTTATTAATTTCCTGAGCCTCCTGACATAATTTATGCCAATAACGTTGATTCCTTTCTACTAAATCTAAAATTTAAATGAAATATAATTAAATAAAACCCAAAGTATTTTATAATGAAAAAAAGAATATAACTAACTGACCAAATAAAGCGCGGGAAGTATTATTAGACATATTTGGCATTGAAGCAAAAATAATACCCGTGATCGTACTAACAATACGATTATAATTTACATTATCTGGATTGAGATCAGGGGTTATATCAGGGTCATCTAATAAATATTGTAATATATCCAACTTTTTTTAAATTAAAAAATGGGTAAATAATTTAAATATTCAAGTTATTATATATATATATGTATTATATAACTTACTGGAGCAACCCAAGCATCACCTAATCTCTTTTTATCATAAAGACGCTTTTCTATGACCGGTTTAATACGACTAAGAATTACTTTACTTGGTTTTGAAATCGGACTCCAACCAAGTCTTAAAGGAATTCTGTTGAGCATTAAAGAAATAAACAAATTATTGCTATGTGAAATAACTGAATTCTAAACTTTGTTCAAAATAAAATTAACCTACGAAATAAATTGTTTATGAAGCCAAGGATGTATAAAAGATAATATTGGTGGCACAAAAAGAAGTTTAAACATTGAATTAGCTACGCTTTTAACGGCCTCTAACATATCCTCATTATTACAATATTCCTAATTTTTTTTTTTTAAAAGAGTAATAATTATAAAAATAATTAAGTTAATAACGGGTAATATATATATATATATATTCATATAACATACATCATCAATCAACAGGTTAGCAACCGGAATTGCCATAATATCGAACATAGTTTCATATGGGGCACGAATAATCCTCGGTTCTAATAATAAATGAAAACTTTTTAAAATCTCATATGAAAAACTTATAATGTAAGCTTAAAACCTTACCAACGCATTCACCTATATAAAGATCTATAGCCATAATAATATTTTTTTGTAACCTGCTTCTAAAATGGTCTAATTTTTCTTGGAAACAAGTTCTTATTAGTCTAGTATTTGTATCGAAATTTTGACCAATAAATATGCGATCTAGCTGCATTCTCTGTTTTTTAAAATTGAATGAATGATTTAAATTGTATGATAATATAATATCCGAAAAATTATTGTGTTTCTTAAAGATGGTTCAATTACCTCTTCACTGGCTTTGAAAAAACTAAATTCTTTATCTTTTTTGAATATTTTTTGAGTTGTTTTATTTCCCGCTATGGTTATTACTTGACCAAATACATATAACGAAAACGTCTCTCCATACTAATATTAAGATACAACAATAAATATTACTTTTTTTCATAAATTTATTAATTATTTATTTTTTAAAAAAGAAGATAGCAATGAAAAACCTTTTCTCGAGATTCTAAAATTAACTTCTCGCAATCCGTAAAATAACTCCAAGTATGCCCAATAATTGGAAATCGATAATAAGCAAGAGGTGGTTCATTCTAAGAAAGTTAACCTTTTCATTAATAACATAATTATGAATAAATATTACTGTGAAAAAAAAACTTACTAGCTTAATCTGCTTCGATAGTTTGAAATAAATTGCTACTAAGATAAATCCTATAATAAATAATTGAATATAGGTATTTTCTAATAAGATTTTAATCATTTTTTTTCAGGTTTGTTTTTTTTCTGAATAAATATTATCATGTATAACTTGGGTATTTATAAAGGCTTTGAATGATTACTGTGGAGCGTGCCGTGTGTCCAATGTACTATATAGATCAAATCTATATACAGATATAAACATATACATTTCATACATTATATAAATCAGTAAATGCCTCAAATTTGACTATCGCAGATCTTTAAAGGATAAACGGATTTTCACCTATAGTCATAAGACCCAAATTTTAACGTTAAAATAAATTGGATAATTAGAAATAAATTAGGAACGTAAGTTGTGTCATATTTTCACGCGAAAATGATTGTAAAAATGTGCCGGATACCCATGATAGACAATAATGTAGATAAGAAAAAAGCTTATATTATTATCATTACTGTATTCATCTGCATAACTAACGCATAGTATTTAATTCAAATTGATGAAAGTCAATAGATAAATAAGATAGCTAAGAAGGATACTTACTGTATGCTGAAAGCAATCCGGTTAGGTCCAAGTTCACAGCCAAACCAAATCGAGCACGAGATGATCTAACATAATTTAGAGGCATTATGGAATTACTAATATAAGAGAATCGTTGCCGGATCTACGTGAAATCCTGCCATTTTGTGTTAATATCTATATCTGCTTGCTTTATACATTGTGGGAGACCACGGGCTCTTCGCACCGTTATTTAAACTGATGTTGCGATACCCGGCGCGACTATATTACTATTTCTGGGAACATATTCCGTCTCAGTTTATACATCGATTGCTTGATGCATTCAAATGGTAATACTTACCACATATGTGCAATACTTTTAGAATAAATTACATGATTTCAATTTCTTTGCATTGGTTTGATAGAATACATCAAACACATCGTTTAAAAAGCTTCTTATTAATTAATAAAGTATTTTAAATACTTTAATAAAAGGCAAATAATGTATCTTAAAGGACACATTTTTCTTTTATTTCTTATTAATGCCAATATAGTCGGTAGGTGCAAGTATAGCTGATAATGATCATTTATCATTTCTTATTACGTTTTTTCATGCTGCAAGTTAATGATAATTGTCAGAATCGAATATTAATAATTTTTCATCATTTGGTCTATTGGAGATGAGTTTAAAACTTATCTCCAATAGGCCAAATAATCCGCAAATTTGACCAGAATTAGATTTTTTGAAAATGTAAATCCGGAATGAATTATGATGGTCAGCCCGTAGGTCAATCCACGATTCGTGATATGGCCGCTGAAAAAATCTCGTGCCGGGGCCGGCCCGGGTCGACCTTTTATGAATGATTTTAAAAAATTCTGAAAGATACCAAACTTTTCCTACCATTCCTACCATTTAAACATCTTATTCAAATTCGATTCGATCTCTTTTTTCTGATCCTAATCAGAGATTCGTATTCAACGTTGTCTTATAGTCTACATTCCGAAGATACCCGGCCGATATTTTCCTGGTCGGCCCTTATCACTGCGTAATTGGATCAAATTGGCAATTGTGGTTCGTGGTCCACGAACCACAATTGCCAATTTGACCCAATTACAGCCTAAATAATAAATAAATATTCGTTGGCTTTTTTTTTTTAATAAAAAAAAAGTAATCACATCCACAAATCACTTAAGGCTGGCTGCAGGCATTATAGCATACAAGAATAGATAGGTAACTGTATAGGGAAGCATCCAAATAATTCGGGTTAGACTTCTATTTGGGTGACCGGATTTTACCTAACTTCGCGAGCATGAATGTGATAATGCACATTGGACTTTAACCGAGCTTAGTTACAGAATATAACCTAGTCAATAAGCCGTAGTTTAGAATTAATGAAGATTAAACTGACTCAAATTAATGACGCATATTATTTTTCAATTATTAGAAATCACATGACTTTGAAACCATATCACAATATGTGTTCCAATAGATAGCAGTCATAGCTTTTAGAAGCTGAACTGGACATCTAAGTAGAAACAACTCTAATTAACTACTAAAGTTCACGAATATTTATTACATTCTTAAATTTGTGTGTGTGAGCATAAAAAACATACTGCATATTTATATTAAACTTAGTATTTAATCAAGATCACGTTTATGAATATTTACGTAGCATTTAATTGCTAATTCGTCTAATAAGGATAGAATTTCCTATGCGCAAATTACTATTAAATTTATTATAACTATGAAATCTTTTTTCCTCTATAGTAAACTATTTTTTTACTATTTAATATATTTTAATTTTCTAAGTAAAAATGTAGAGAAACCTTTTTTATATATAATATGATAAAATCATTAATATTGGTTTAGTAGATTACAGAATATTTCTATTTTATTTTTGTAACTATATAAAATTTTTATAATCGTAGAGGAAAAAAAACTTTCGTACAACCTTTATATAATATAAACTCTATAGTAATTTGCGCTATATTAACTATATAATAATACTATCGTTCTTATATGGATTGCTAATTAATCATTTTATTCGCAGTAATTTAGTGGAAACATAATATTTAATATTTATACGCATGAATTTAGTGCATAGTACAATAATTTGAGCATTTAAAAAGTTCATTTTATTCGCATTTATTTTAGTGCATGAGAATAAAGGACATTTACTAATCTAAGTATTCAGATTCACGAATATTTTATTATGGCAATAACAACGGTGGACATACGGATAATGCGTATTAATATAAACAGGCTCAACATGACTTAAGAATTAATTTCTTATCAAAGTCCTTATTTACGGAGTCCAGACTGAAAAGATTGGACTATTAATGACCCTAATTTTACCCGTGCTCAACGGCACGGGTACTTGCTAGTCTATATACAATATACAGTTTACAAATCGCTATTTGATTGGCTAGATATTTTGATTGGTTGGATTTCTGTGCGCATGTAAATCCATATTACTTTATTTTTTTGTTACATGTACTGTACGTGTGTACGTACATAAGTACATTTATACATGAGAATACGAAGTGAAATAAAATTATAGTGAGAACAAAATAAAAAATAAATAAATAAAAAAACAGCTGACTACGTGCCTAGAAAATTATAAATGCCATACCAAACAATAGTATAGACATACCAAGAACAGAGTGATGCATATCACGTATTGTATACTAAAGTTGGGCAACGAAACGAAACCTATCCGAAACTAGTTTCGGTTTCGGTATAATACGAAACTAGTTTCAGATTTTTAAAAAAAATCCGAAACCCCCGAAACCCGAAACTCTGAAACTATAATCCGAAACTCCTCGAAACTATATTTTAAAATTTTGAAAATTTATAATATATAATTTATATATAATTTATAATATATTGATTTATTATTTAATAAATAATATAATAAATAAATGTCACAGATGATCGTGAAATCGGATGATGGTGAAATCCACGTGATTTGCATATGCATCGGATTTCCTAAATTTCCAAAAATCGTGTAAACAATCGATCAACACTACGTAACCAAAATCAGTATGCTTATATGCAACATAAATCGCATTCTTAATATTTATATAAAAGACCTTCTAACTGTATCAAAAAGGCTCCATAACCCTAACCCTAACTCTAACCACAAGGCAAAAAAGCGTCTATAAAACCACTAACAAAAAAAAAGTTTTGCCTTGTGTTTAGGGTTAGGGTTAGAGTCGCCTTGTTGATACAGTTAGAAGGTCTTTTAAATGTAGATATCAAGAATGCGATTTATGCAGCATATAGGCAATATTGAATTAACCCCTATTCGATTGTTTTGATTACGTAGATAGATCGATTAGATCGATTGTTTACACGATTTTTGGAAATTTTAGGAAATCCGATAAATACAGAGATCACGTGGATTTCACTATTATCCGATTTCATGATTATCCGTGACAATAAATATGACAGATCATAATGAAATCTAATATATTACTGTATTAAAATCTTATATATCACATTTAGTTTACCCTGTATAAATAATTTTAAATACCCTTCCGAATCAGGTCAAATAACAAAAATCTTACATGTCATGTTTGTTTACTGAAATAAACATAACACGTAAGATTTTCATTATTCAGACTGATCCGGAAGAGTATTTACTCAAGGTAGGAATATCTACGAAGCGGTGAGTTGAATTGTTTTCAAATTAATTTATTTTATAAATGAATTTTTAATAGAATATAATAAATAGTATTTCAATAAACTAATATATAGAAGTCTTTACAAGTTGTTAAAAGATCTTACTCAAGAAACTAAAAGACATTTCAAGTACTGCACAATGATCTGACGTCCGATTTTAGATAAATGTCATATTTATTTCAAAATTATAATATATAAAATCCTATTTGTTTAAGTGTTATTTATATAATCGCTTACCAGTAGATGTTTATTAAAAGAAGTTAATTTTACTTACACTATTTAATTTTGAACAGATCTTTTAGATACTACTTATTTTCAAAATAAGCTAATTCTGAAACCTCCTACTATTGAGATTTGCTTATATATTATATCTCACGATTTGCTAAGAGTTGTAGTAATGCCATGATGAATTAAAATAAAAGCTTTAATCAATGTTTAGCTGTTATTAACGATTCATCAAATATCATCAAAAATTTTGTATGTATCTGGTCCCTCTATTTTTTTTTATAAACTAACCTCCACAGAGGACACCATGTAGGCATGCTTTGGTCTCCTATTTCTATTTATGCTTTTACCAATTTCTATGTACTATTTACAATTCAAAGTAGCAATTTAATATGTCACTAAAGAGAATTATTGAAAAGTTCTAGTGTTTATTTGTAAAAAATAAATTAAATTAACTAATAATAATAGTAATAATAATAATTAATAATAATAATAAGTTAATTGAATTTACATTTTTTTGAAACTCTTTCCGCTAATCATTTGGTCCAAATTTCTCAGAAAGGAAAAAATAATCTTCTAGATAGTTTTTATCTAAAAATCTACTGTACAATCATAAATACATAATATTTACACAATAGTTTTACCCGTAAGGGGAGTAACAAAAATCAGGTAATTTTTTAGGGGGGGAGGGGGGTAAAAAAGTTGAAATTATATTTAAGAACCTGACTATTTATATATTAAGAAAGATGGAGGGGGAGGCCTCTGATAAAAAATAATCAGGTGATTAATGACACTGCCCTAAGATAAAAATTTTTATCTTATACCAAGTTTTCCTACTCCTTTTACCACAAAACGGTTTTTTATCAAAATTTTGGGCTCAAAAGTGGGCTTTTGGCTTATACCCTTTAGCATAGATCACTGTTTACATTAGTAATCATATATTACCTTTTTGGGACAAATAAACAAACACGTCCGATTCAGTTTAACAACAAAAGTAAACAAACAACAACAACGGACAAATCAACACAACGTGACCTAGATTAGTGATTCAACATCTACTTATAGAAATTCTAGAACACCCATGTTTACAAATATGGAAAGAATTCTCAAATATAAAGACTTTTTTGTCTTTATGATACAAGAGGCATTATACCCCGATCAAGAACTCGAACGAGAAATTTCAAATATGGATAAGGCCATTGCAAAGTGGCTGGGTATTAATGATCTCAATATGGTCTGCTTAATTAGAAAGGCGATAGAACTTCATAAGTGGATCGGCTATAAAATAGCAATCAAAAAGGAAATCTCTAAAAAAGAACAATACTTTTTCAACATAATGGAACTAGAAGATGACGAAGTGGAAAAACTCAACCAAAACATCTTACTCGCAACTGAATGTGGTACAACAGACTATGGAGTAGAAGAATTGAAAACCCAAAGAGAGGCTACCAAGACTGAAGAAAAGCAACTTAATTCTGTTCAAACCCACATTCCTGCTTAGGAGTTAACAGATTTAGAGATACAAGAACCAAAAGAAGTTACAAGAGAAGCTTCTTCCTCAAGCAAATTTAAAACCAAAATTAAATGTACAATTTGGGATATTCCTAACAAAACATCAGCAGCAAGAGTAAGAAAAGTCTTAACTTTTTTGGAAGAACAACTATACAAGACACAATGGCGAACGGGAAAACCAAGTTATGTTTGTTGAAGTCATACAAGAAGGGAAGATTTTCAGGCTTATACAAGGAAGACACGACAAGGAAACACTAGTAGAGAGAAGCAGGTACAAGGCAGTAGTCAAAAACCTTCCCAAAACAGCAATAGAAAGTGCCCTCTTTCGACAACTAAATCAAATTGGTGCCAAGGCAGTGTACATATCTTCAAATATAAATAATAACCAACGAGGAGCTGCGAGCATCTATTTTGAAACTCAGGAGGACTTAACCAATGCAATCAAAAACCCAGTTTGGTATTATAACAATAAACTTAACTGGGCAATACTGGAAAAAACCCAGAATCAAACAGGAAAAAACCCCCAAAGAAACTCAATAAAGAAGAAGTCCCTCCTAGAAACAGTTTTAGGCGACAAGTCCTAGAATCCTCAAATAAAGAAAATAGCCGATTAGTTTCACATACTAATAGAAGTAGTGGTAGTAGCATTAACAACGAAGCAAATTACTATGAGGTGTCTGCAAGCACAACTAAGGGTGGAACGAAAACAAGAAGAAGCAGTATATCTAGAGGACCATCCCAAGAAAGGTTTATCAATCATCATTTAGGAAAAGAAAGTCAAGCAGACATACTTAAAGAAATTTTGGGAAGACTCAAGGCAATTGAGGAAAAGTACAAAATCAATTGTCCTGATCGCTCCTAAATTGCCGCACCAGTTGAACTAATAGATCGAGACCAACAGGTGGGTTGGTCTCTAGCAAGCGAACTCTCAAATCTACCACATGCATCCAAAATAGAATTCAAAATAGCGACACACAACATTAATGGACTTAAAGCGAATAGTCAAAAAATGGATGCGATACTAGATTGGGCAGAGCAAAAGAGTTTAAACATATTAGGAATTACAGAAACAAATATTACAAGTAAAGAAGGGTTTTTCTTGCTGAGGAATAGGAATAACTTTACTGTTTTTTGGTCGGATTGTAGCAGTTGTAAAAAGAAGGGCTCAGGAGTAGGCTTACTCCTCAGTAAGGATTTAAGTATACATGCAGGCAAAGTTATTAAACACAATGAATATTTGCTAGAGGTACACCTCTTTTTCAAGCGTTCAGATATCACTATCCTGACAGTTTACATCCCCCAAATGACAAACCCCTAGCAAAAAAGATTCAACAGGAAATAGTTAAGGCATATATGAACAGAAGAAAGGAATCCTACTTTATAATTATAGGGGACTTTAACCATATACCCAATAAGGACATAGATAAGCTGGCACGGACTGTAACTTCGTCAAACAAGCAACTGCCGCTTTATAGATAGTTCCATAACCAGGGACTCCAGGACTCATTCAGAATTATGAACCCACAGGTCAAGAAGTTTACATGGTCGAATGGTGAATCCAGCTCTAGAATAGACCAGATCTGAATAGGAAGTAACTTGAGCAATAATATAGTGTCAGAAAAAATTTACGAAATGTCAACTTGCACAGGAAGTGACCATAATGCGACTTCAGCTACAATTTTCCTAGAAAGGAAGGGAATTATTCAATCAATAAATAAAAAGTAATACTAATCATCGTCTACTCTTTTGTTACGACCAGATGATAAAAGAAAAGTGGGAAGACTATGGTAAAGATCTTGAAAGATTTCTAAAGAACAGACCCAGTATCAAACCTCTTCTCAAGGACAACCTAGAATTACTTTTTGAGTCAACAAATACAGGAAAGCTAGACAGAATATGGGAATCTCTGGAAAAAGGCATGCTATATGCAGCACGGAAGAACATTCCCTATAAGAAACTAAAAGGAGGGTCCCCAAACAAACCAGGGTCTGATATGGACAACAAACATAGTGCAAGTGCAATAATAAAGAAAGATGTAATCTTTCTTAGCAGAATATACAAAGCACTTAAACGTTATCTCAAAGCTACCAAATTAGCAAGCCTACCGCAAGCTATAATATTAGATTTCAATCAACAAGTAAAAGAAATCAACGAGAAATACAGTTTGGAAATTTTCCTAAACAGAAACTTTTCAGCAGAAGATACTCTAGCTGAAGTAAAAGGATAGTAGTTCATCCTAAACAGGCAGTGGGCTCTAGAAATTCAGAAAAAAAAATGAAGCAGATTGAAAATTTCATGAATTAGCGATGTGAAATGATCAGAAATAAACAAGAAAGAATGTTACGAAGTCTACTCGAAAAACCTTTTTGCAAGGTCTCGATTGACAGAGTGCTGGATAATGTAAATAGTGAGCGTTCCCTTGCAATAGACCCATCAGAAGTACTTTCAAAAACAGAGGCCTACTTCTAGCAAAAGTTTGCGAAAAGAAAAACAAAACTAGAGCAAATGTCCGAAGATTGGAAAGACATATATAGCCCAATTAAATGGATCAAAGAGGACTGGTACAAACCACTCGATCAGGAAATTTTGGACTCAGAATGGAGCTTAATGCTAAGTGAAATTAAAAGCAATACAGCGCCGGGAATTTCAGGGATCAGCTATACCCTAATTAAAAATGCAGCACCAACAACATACAGAATCTTTAGGAATTTCACAGATTTGTGTTTAGCACCGGGGTTGATCCCAGAAAGTTGGAAAAAAGCACAAATTTATCCTATTCCAAAGGAGCCAGAGTGGGACTTTAGTTTAAGCTCAATGCGTCCAATAGCGTTACTAGAAACCTTTCGCAAGTGTGTTACTAAAATTCTAACCAGAAGACTTACAAGAATCCTAGGAGAAAAGGAAATTTTAAAGGGTCCAAACTTCGCTGGCCTTCCAGGAGAATCGATCTCAGAACCAATCCACCTTCTGAATACTTTAACTGAGGTGGCGAAAGAACAAAACAAAGAAATCCGGGTCCTACTACAAGACATGAAAAAGGCCTTTGACTCAGTTTCTCTGGACTCTCTTCTTCTGGCTCTCAAACAAATTAAATTACTGGAAAAAACCTGCACCTTTATTTTAGGCTTATTTCAACAAAGGAAAGTTAAAGTAATTACAGCTTTCAGACACACGAAGAAGATCTATGCTTTTGATGGAATAGATCAGTGAGAGGTCCACTCCCCAATCATTTGGCGTATCTTCTACGATCCTCTATTATTCAAAATTCAAAATTCAAAACATCTCAGTTTCACCTTCGAGTTGTCAGAGCCCACAGATCTAAAACAAAACAAACTTACTTCTACTTATTTCCGTCAAGCAGTCATTGCCTATGCAGATGACACAACGTTGCTAGCTAACTGTAAAGAACAACTTGAAGAGACCCTCAGGATAGCCGAAGACTTCTACCTTCTTAATGATATTCAAATTAATATAGCAAAGTCCAAATTACTAGTAATCAAGCCAGCACTCAAATCAGAAGACCGAACAGTCCACTTCCTACAAAAGCGAGTGCAGGCAGAAAAAAAGCGCTCACTTATCAGGTTTTTAGGAGTTTGGCTGAGCGAGAAAGCGCAGGATATGTTAACCAAAAATAAGGCCAAAGGGGTCGTTAGAGCTGCAAAAAATTGACTTTAAGCCAACTCACATACATAAACAACATGTGTTTAATTCCTAAGCTGAGTTACATGCTCCAAATATATAAGCTTCCCAAAAGTGGTCTTTCTCAGATACATCAGCCTTTCATTAAATTAATTAAAAACAAGTTCGATCTTCCAAGAACAATTAGCAATCAAATAATTTCTCACAGAAATATTGGTAACTGCAAAGTTCTGTGGCAGGAGTTACTAATAAACCAAATTACAAGCCTACAGATTAGAATTAATGCAAAGAAAGCAGAAAGTGATCTCGCAAATGCAAGGCTCAAACAAGGGTGTCTTGTAGCTGGACTTATATCAAATCTGTGGCAGGAAAATTTACAACCTAGTGATTTGAAGATCTGGCAACACAACCTGAACTATCAAATCATTTACAAGGCAAAGGAGCTCAACCTAACCATAAGACACGAGCCAACCTTCTGGCAAATTCATGGGACAGGCCCACGTTTTCGCGAGATTTTAGAGCCAAAGCTCTTCACCAAGGCATACAGAAGCCTCCAAAGTCTAGGTCTCTTTCATTTAAACCAAGTAATAAGCGAGAAAGGCACAAAACTCATGACGTAGAAACAAATAAAATTTATCAGAGGAAGATTATGTAAAGGCAAAGTAGTGGCATGGTTTAGATTGATTGAAATGAAATGCCTCGATAATCCTCTGGACAGAAGAATTAGGGAAATTTTCTTCACATCTGACCCTAATGTTATGTCTATTACGCCTAACAAAGCAAGCATCAAAAAAGATAAGAGAGTGAGAGATTGGGTGCTTACAGAAGACAAAGAAAATGGTATAAACGTTAGGCGTATTATTAAAAAAAGGAAAAAAGAAATCTTAACGGAACATTGGCAGGACAAAAATTTAGCTTTAAAAAAAGGGAAAATGGAACAAGTACTCGAAAAATGCAGCGGTTGTGAGCTAAACTCACACGGTGAAAAGGAAGGCTGCCTCAGTTGGCTCCAGAAAAGAAGCATACAAGACGTTTTCCTCAAAATTCAAACTGTAGTGAACCAAAAAGTGTTACTGGTTTCCAAAGAAGTAATGGCCAGAAGGAAGTCTGAAATGGTGGATGTCTCAGACTCTAGCTTCCTGAACCCACAGATAACAATTGAAGGCTCTCTGGCCAGGCACCTAATCAAGTCTCAAGTCTTTAACGACATATTATCTGCAGACCTATTGAATACATTAGAACAAAATATAATAAATAGAAAAGAGGTTTACAAATTTTATACGGATGGCTCCCTCTCTAGACAGCAGTGTCAGAGCATTATGGGAGCAAGTTGGGTTCAAATTAGTTTAGATCAGAATGTAGCTATAGCAAAAGGTAGTATTAGACTTAGTTTATGGCCCTTATCTACAAAGCCCGAAACTATCGCAATTTGGTTAGCCCTCTTAACAGTTCCAGTTAATATAAAGTAGTAGTTTTTACAGATAGTGCAGCAGCGTTGCCAGCTTACAGAATTTGGAAAACGAAGTTAGAGTAAATAGGTAGCATAAAGAAAAAAATTATTTTTGGGTTTCTAAGATAGTTAATGTGATTAAGTCCAAGAAGATTGAACTCATCCTTGAAAAATTCAAAGGGCACAGCAGTGATAGTTGGAATGATATTGCAGATCATCTCGCGAAGGAAGCACTCCTGTCACCAATAACTTTGGACCCTAATCAAGTCAAGGACTCAAAATTTGAGGCACTTCTCTTTTGGAAAGACTTTAAAGTGGAGAAGCCAACAAGAAGCTTCCTTAAACAGGTTTTCGAACTCCAAAACGGGGCAGGATGGTTCTGCACAAAGGCAGTATCTAAATTAGAAGACGATCGCTCCATCAGGAATTTCAATTGGCCTTCCTATTGGAAACAAATCAAAAGACAAAGTGGAGTCCGTTGCACATCTTTGAAGCAAAGTAAAAGACTAGCTCTTCATATTAAAGCCTTAGCAGAATCGCTCCCTATACTAACAGAACTGAAAAGAAGAAGGCCATACCTTTACACATCGGATCACTATACTTTGTGTGAAGACGGGGAAAAGGAAACTCAAGAACACCTAGTGGAGTGTAGTGGTCTAGAGTTCCAATGATACAATATCGAAGATGTAGTTTCAGAGTTGTGTTGGAAAAAACTGAAGTCAGACTCCAAGTTTAAGTTCAATAAAGAAGTTTTAAGGAGAATTATTTTCAGAAGTAGCAAATAAGAAAACCTCCAGGAAAGAAAGGACATAATCAAAGGCTTATTACAAGAAATGACAGTCCTTAATATGACGAACCTTTTGAGCTCAAAGAAAGTAGCTTTAGAGATCTTGGACTACTCTATAACACTTAACTGGAATCTTTTCTTTGACTTTATCTGGAAAATCCGTTGCTCAGCGGTATCGGAATGGGAGAAGTCAATTGGAATATCGAGTCATGATAAATGGAGGAGCTCCGCTTTGGACTTAGGTAAAAACATACCGTTGGGATCAAAGAATAGAAGTCTTGGTAACCTAGCTCAAGAAAGAAAGTTTTAGAGAAGTGATAAAGAAGAGAAAATTCACGAAGTATGAAACGAAGCATCTTGTGTCTGATTCAATCGGGTGAAACTCCCTTTTGAACCTCCTTTTGATAGGGGCTAATTCAGACTCTAACTCTCCAGAGAGTTGGTGCGATGGGTTGAGAATGAAGAAGACAGAGAAAAGGCCTTGGA
>QKWP01003434.1:8176-23318 GCA_003550325.1 Gigaspora rosea | reverse complement strand
GATTATATAATCTGATTGACCAATTTTCATATTCACGTATATTTAAAATTATCTATTAATTGATAATCTGCCTGTCAACTGGAGAGTGATCCTATAGGCGAAATGTGGAGTGCTTCCATATAATACTTTTTTTCTTACTAAGTTAACGATACATGCCCACTAATTAAAAGTTGTAGGCCTTGTCGAGACGCATCTAAAGGTGGTTAGATCACTCAAATCAGCACAGTGGATGGCGAGATATCGTCGAAAAACGATTGGCCGACTATATAAAAATCCGTGACGGAGATTACATATGAAAATCACTATAGGCGAAATGTGTAGTGCTTCCATCTAAAACCTTTTTTCTTACTAAGTTAACGATACATGCCCACTAATTGAAAGTTATAGAGCTCGTCGAAACGCATCTAACGGTGGTTGGATCATCCAAATCGACCTAGTGGATGGTGAGATATTGTTGAAAAACGATTGGCCGACTATATAAAATCTCTTATGTAAACAAATATTTACATAGAGATTTTATATAGTCGCCAATCGTTTTTTGACGATATCTTACCATCCATTGGGCTGATTTAAATGATCTAACCACCGTTAGATGCGTCTCGACGAGCTCTACAACTTTCAATTAGTGGGCATGTATCGTTAACTTAGTAAGAAAAAACTTTTAGATGGAAGCACGCACATTTCGCCTATAGATGACCATAATGAGGTATTTTATTTATAGTCACACCTCTTTACAATCACCAAAATAGGGTGCGACGGACTTGTTGATTATAGAGAGGGACGACTGTAGAAATTTTATATAGTTTTATTTCAGTATTTATATTTTTTTTAAAACTAGTAAATCTCATAGAATTTATAAACCTTCTGCAAAGGCTATATCTTTTTTGCAAAGCACAATTACAATAAAAGCCTACTATATTAACTAATTGATTATAGAGATCACATGACTAAATAATTGATTATTTGTTTAGTTGTTTAATTGTTTTTTTTTTTTTGTGTTAAAGTTCCCGCTTTGGGTGAGAGTTTATTTAATCAAGCCTGTGGATCAATGGCGCCTCTTTGGGCGCACCCACAATTGAGTTACATTGAATGAGAGTACAACTAGCCACACGTACAACTTTTGGTTGTCTAATTTAAGTAGTCCGCCCGAAGGTTCTACACTAGTTGCCATACCTACAACCCAACTAGGGGATTGCCTATTTAAACCCTCTGGTCCAACGCTTCGCATGTCAATCCTACTTGTGATCACCAGTACAGCCCTCCGATACATTAGTCAGTCGAAGACAGTCCCGGATGCTACCTACATCCCCTTAGGACTAATTTATCCTCGCGGGTAAACTTGGTAGAGCAGTCCCTGTCCCACACAGGTATTACCTACACTTCGGTAACTTACGCACTCACCGAGGCAAGCAACTTGCAGTCAGGGGGTACCTAACCGCTACCATTACCTACTTCTGCCCTTGTAAGGTTCACACCGACCCCGGTACCCACCATTACTTTCCTACCGGTCCATCACCGGGTGCCCCAAACTTCCAAACCAGTTGGCCCGGAAGGGTTGATCTACCCAGCATTAGGTGCTACTATGGTTTTCCTTCCCCTGGTACCTAATTCCAGAACATAGGTCCTTTTCCTCCGGTACGACTCCAGCGGCCAGGTTGTTGGACCCTCTCCTCCGAAGGTCATATCGTCCAGTTCTCCAGCTCTGGTTTCCGATATTCCAGTTCTGGTAGCACTATCAAAGATCATTGCTACCTCCTTACTTGGGACTTTCCAAATGGGTTTTCATTTCCCCGGTTCCTTGGATTTGTCTATGTCACCAGATACAACTTCGCCCGAAAGCTCCCATTCGAGATGGTAACCAAGGACTACAGGTAATATACCCAACCGATCAACAGGAAACGGTTACCGTAACACAGATCTATTTTTCCAAAGCGTCGCCAGTGGGATTTGAACCCTAGACCTGCCACTTGGGGTGACAACTTACCAACTTCCCTAAGTCGCCACACCCTTGTTGTTTAATTGTTTAATTATAAGTTGAATAGTTAATATTGCAAAAATATTTATTGTTAAATTTATAGCAATAGTAGCTTATAAATTTAACAAAGCATTAGAAATTAAACCAAATAATATATTTACATCAAGATGCACTTATATAAAAATCTTTCTGATTTAAATAATTACAAAAGCTTTAAGACTTTGTAGTAATCTATTAAGCAAATATAGTATCTTTTTAGATTTAATATCATTACAAATTGAACCAGACATCAGCATAGACCAACTTAAATAACTAGTACAGTAAGACCTTTCTAAATACTTATTATTAGGACCAGCTCTAGAGTATGTATTTAGAGAAAGTTACAATTAGAAAACACTAATAAAATTATAATATTACTATTATTATTAGGGTTCCACAATTTGATTTGATTTTCAAATATTTGAATCAAATATTTGATCAAATTCAAATTCAAATTTGACTATATTTGATTTGATCAAATTCAAATATGGCCAAATTTGATTTGATTTGACAAATATTTGATTTGATTTGAAAATTTACTATTAAAAATTCAAATTCAAATCAAATTCAAATTCAAATATTTGAATTAAATCAAATTCAAATTAGGGTCAATTTGATTAGATCAAATTCAAATCAGTCCAATATTTGATTTGATTTGAATTTGAAGAACCCTAATTATTATGTGATAAATATAGCTTTAGTAGTCTAAAAATAATTTTTAATTGGCTGATAATTATATAGTTACATTTATAAAAGAATTTTTATAAGTGGGCCAGACAATTAGCATGCAATTGCAGAATAAAGAAGGTATATTTATCTATAAGTTCTATTATGAGGCTAATTATCTATTATGTATTTAGAAAGGTATTGCATTTAGATAGATTGTATTTAGAAGTCTAACTATAATAAAATAGTAATATTTCATAGGGTTGAGAGCTTATGTAAAATCTGGACACCTAGGCAGAGGTTATATATTACATATTTCAGCAAAACCCCAAAAATTTGAGAAGTAAAAAACTGTTTTGGTAATTATTTTAGCATCTAGTAGTCCAATTTGAATGAACTTTTTTTTAAAATGAAGCTCTTAGTAAGATGCATCTAACAAAAAAAGTTTATTCAATTCTGATCACTGGATCAGAAGTTATTTAAATAAATATAGGTTTGTTATTTTTGGCAAATTAGATCAAAATTGGCCAAAATCCAGTTATGCCCTATATGAGAGATGTCTAGAGTCCTGCTTATGTATTGGGTTTTGAATTTAA
This sequence comes from Gigaspora rosea, assembly GCA_003550325.1. Classification (NCBI taxonomy): domain Eukaryota; kingdom Fungi; phylum Glomeromycota; class Glomeromycetes; order Diversisporales; family Gigasporaceae; genus Gigaspora; species Gigaspora rosea. The sequence goes on along the minus strand of QKWP01003434.1, from coordinate 20,042 downwards.
ATAAAGTTAATACTATAACTTATACTAGATAAATGCAAAGAATTGTATGCTCAAAGCCAATATTTAATATATACACTATATATTATATATGTCATATGTTAGTTCAATTCTTGTATCAGATTAGATCTGGTCTAAATTAATTAAGGTTAGGGTAAAATTACAGTAGATTTAGGGGTTAGTTTAGACCAGTTGTTGCTGATTATTTAATGCTAGTCAACTAATAGTCATCTAACATGCTCAAATTCAATCTGATGCATGTTTTAATTTGATGTCAACATATACAGTATATTTAATATTAATACAGCAACATAAGTTGATTATGTATCTGTTATTGTTTTGTCAATCAGTTGAATATCATTGACTGTATATCACATAGTGTGGCTGGACAAACTGACAAACATTTTGTTCACTTTGATATATAGCATCCTTTGCTTTGCTCAAACAAGAACTTACATTATAAGGCATTATATAGTATATTAAACTAGGGATAGTATTTTGCTCATCTGAACTCTGTTCATGTTAAATACAAGTTTTTTAATCATGAGAATTTAATTATGTAAAATGAAACCCAGTATGCTTGAATTGAGTTTGAAATCAAGCTTATGAGCAAAAAGCTTCATAATCTGTAAATTTCAACTTTGATTAATTAATATGACATTCCTTAATTAAATAATTTTTAAAAATAAATTACAGTTTAAGTAAAATAGTAAAAAAGTTTTTAATTGAATTTGATGTCTCATATCAGCGGATCGGCATAATTGTCGATAAACTGTTACACAAAAATTTGCTCATAAGTAACATTGAAAAACTAACAAACAAAGTACTTGTTACAACTAACAAAAGAGCCTTTTTGATGCCTATGCAAGTTAAAAAACCAATAAAACTTAATAAAAGAGCTATGCTAAGCTGTAAAAAGAAGTACTTTTATCGTTTTTTGAAATATTCGGGTGTTTTAGAATGGGTTGGGCATTGAGAAATGGGTTGGTAACTATCAAGGGTAAATTCGGAAGCCAATTTTCAAAAAAATAGCCTTTTTAATATACTTTTGGCTTATAATTAAATACATGAATTTCGTAATTTTCTACGTACTTAATTATAAATACAAAGCTGATTAAAAAGGCCGTTTTTGTGAAAATTTGTTTTGTAATAAATTTTTGCGTAAAATTTTTTTGATAATCCTCGATCATGATTGGTCGAGCTGACATGTTACGCCAATCTGCCAATATGTTTTGAATAGTATGATGATTTTTTAATTAAATATGCCATTTTTAATTAAGAATAAATATATGCAACACACCATGTGATATAGGGCTCCTATCGGATCTGAACCGGACTTTTGTCAAGTTTGAATCCGGTTCGATTTTCGAACCGAACTCGAACTTTTTGTTTCGAACTTTTTAGTCAAGTTCGAGTTCGGTCCGGGTTCGGTCCGAAGTTTGTCAAACTAGTTTGAAATCCGAATTAGTGATATGAATCGAAAATCGATTAATCGATTAGTTGCGACGAATAATATTGCATGATCGATTTATATAATTTACCGGTAAGTTTTATTTATTTTATTATATTATATTATAATAGTTTTATGTACAGTATTTATTATATCATAGTTATTTAATTATTGTATCATATTTATGTGCGTAATATACATAGTATAAAATGTTTCTAGTAACGAATATCATTGCTTACCACTAATTCTGTCCAAAACCTTACCCTAACCTATAACCCGTGTCCGTATCCTTACTCTAACCTTAACCCGCAACCCTAACCTTAAAATTCAACTACCCGATCGCAGCCTCCTAATAAAACCCACCCAATAAAACTATATAACCAAAACCAAGACACCCTAACCCTAAACGCGAAGAAATTCAAAAACCCTAACCCCAACTAACAGCAAAAACGATGAATCCAACAATAAAAATGCTGTACTACGGTGACCACCAACAATAACACGAAATCAACAATGCTAAGTTTTCCACACTCCAATAACGGCAGCGATAGCTACGAAAGTAATTCACCATCTAATAACGCTGATACCACAATTAAAGCGTTTTTATCACTCCAAGAACGATGATGCCAACGACGAGAGCATTATGTAATGGCATCAAAAAGGTGTTAGTAAAAGCAAAACAATCAAAATAAAAACAAAAGAGGAAAACATACGAACCTAGCATATCCAAAGAACGGCGAAGAATGGTGGCCACAAAACAGTTCTCAAGACCGACCTAACAAAAAAATGAAAAGCGTTAGTAATGCATTCACAAGACAAAAGCAACAACGAAAAAAATAAAACCATACGTCCCGGACTTGCAAGACATGCATCCCAAGAAAGTTCAAAAACACCCTAAAGGACCTAGAAACAAGAAAAAAAAAAGCGTTAGTAACGCGTTCAGAAGCAAGAAAAAAAACAAGAACAACGTATCTACAAAATCATACTCTCCAGAATTTTCAAACAAACGCCTAACAGGTTCCAAGAAGCCTAGCAATCCTTAAAAAAAAGAAACAAGTGTTAGTAACACATTCACGAATCGAAAAAGCAAGACAAAAAAATTAAAGCATACGCCCCAAATACCAAGACAATTGCCCACAATTTTCATGAACGTCCTAGAAAAAAAAAAGAACTGTCAGTATGTATTCATGAACAAGAAATCAAGAACAATACTCTAACCTCCTACCTTGTCATTAGCCAACATTGTCGTGAAATGACGCGCCAGCAACAAAACTAGGAGTAAGGCTGTCATTGCCAACATACAAGAAACGACACCTAAACGACGTACTCGATAAAGACACAAATTCCCACCAACAGCCAACAACAATGGCGACACACAATTCGCCAAGACACCAATAACGAAACGAAACTATGGCACCAATTCCAAACGACGGCTCCGGTAACGACGACGACACCAACTCAAGTGAAGTGTCACAAAAAAAAAATATATTAATAACTAAACGCGTTGAAACAAAAAAATTAAAAAAAAATTCAACTGATTCAATCGGTTGATAATCACTATTTATACCCCGTGATTAGGGGTGCATCACGGTGCATGGTGCACCAAATTAAAATTTCCTTAAAAATTTTATATATATAATATATATATAAAATAAAATTTTAATTTTTTCAAAAAAGGCACCCGGCCGGGTTACGAGAAACAATTATATTTGTTTGCACGGCCTAACTAATCGATTATGATTTTTTGCCCGATTCGTAACACTAATCCGAATACTAGTATAAATATTCGAACTTCAAACTAGTTTGACAAACTTCGGACTGAACTGAACCGAACTCTTAACTGAGTTTGAGTCTGGTTCGAAGTTTGAAACTAGCAAAATTTAGAGTTCGAGTTCGGTTCGATCCCGGATCGGATCCGAACTGGACCGAACCCGAACCGAACATAGGAGCACTAATGTGATATGCTAATTCATCGTACACATATATGTAAACATAGTTTGTAGATCCGTGTAACAAATGTTCTGTATAACAAAAATCTAAATTAATATAAGGTTAGGGTAAGGGTTAGTGTTAGAAGTTAGAGTAGATGATGGTATATACCAAAATTTTGCAAGGAATTTTTTTTGTTAGAGCGTGAAAGTTGTTTAAATAGATGAAATTTTTGATATTACAAATTTTAGAAAAATTTCTTTAATTTGTTACACAAAGAAAATTTGCACTTTACATCTAATCTTCAAATTTAATTGGTAGATCGTTGGGGTGCGATATACAAGCACATCGCAGTGTGCGATGCCTAATTAAGTCCATTAATTAAATAATTATAATAATTAAAATTTTATCAGACATTTTAATTAAATAATTAATTAAAAGTTCATCAGACATTTTAATTAAAATAAAAAAATTTTTTTTAATTTTTTTTTTAATTTTTTTTTTAATTTTTTAATTTTTTTTTTTTTTTTTTTTTTTACTTCAATTATTTCAATTTTACAAAATGGATGAAGAAAGTTCATTTGGACAACTTAATGTAACTGAACCTACCTCCATACCGAACTCACCGTTATCCCAAGAAGAATTCGAACCAGAGGCACTTACAGAGACAACCGACAGAGCGTAAAATGATTAAAACATGATCCTTTCTGGAATGAACTTACTGTAACTGAAGGTAAACGATACTGCAATCACTGCAATAACAGTTATTTGATGGATATGGGTCTTTCTACAATAAAGAAACACTTCAAGCATCATCATCCAGAAAAATGGGACGAATTAATGAAAATTATCATTAGGACAAACCTTGAACCCTATAGTGCAGATAAAATATTCCAAATAAATCAATATATTGCCAAATGGATTATTATGGACCAACAAGCATTTTCTATAGTTGAAAATAAAGACTGATTTTTTTTTCGTTATCTTATTTTTTTTTATTTATGCACGTATTCTAAACAACTGTTTAAACTACCCTGTTCGGGCAAACATAATTCATATTCATTTTGTATAACCGGTTTAAAGCAGAGTTTGAAACCCAGTTTTTGTGAATGCTTCGGAACAGGGTTGATTCGGTTTCAGAGCATGAACTAACCGATTTAAGCAGGATCACATCCTTATATTAAACCTCGGTACGAAGAGCTTTGAAAATATAGATTTAGAAGCTCATTATGGCAACATCTAACAATTAAACATCGCCTTTTGTTGATGAAAGTCTCTAATAATTGACCAAATGTCTCACGAATCATGAGCCATATCTCAACCTCCTAATCCAAACACTAAATGATTACTCTAAAGAGCTTGTTAGAATGGTTTTATAACACAATAATAAAGAGCCATCAGGATGATTATTTAACACAACTATAAGTAGTTTTTAGAATGATTATTATCGCTAACTATAAAGAGCTGATAGAATGATTATTTAACGCTAACCATAAAAAGCTATTAGAATAATTATTTAACGCTAACCATAATGAGCTGTTAGAATTTTAACATTAATCATAAAGAGCTGTTAGAATAGTTGACTATTTTGATTTCACGTACACCAGATTATATTATAGAATTTGAAAAAGACGTATATTGTTCACCTTTATCTCACAGAATATTGGATAACTCCGTAAATTACTCATCACCACAATATAGAACCTGGATCTGTTATTCACTTAGATGCCGTATACAAGACCCGGGTCTGTTACATTCCACCAATTTTTAAACCATATAGTAGACCCGAGTCTAGTACGCGCTGTGAGGTTATATCGTGAAATGAAAATTTTAAAGTGCATACACACTTTGTATTTACAATAGACATTCTAACTATTTAAAAAAACCCCCGTATTTGATTAATATAGATTTTGTGGTTCGCGCCTGGGTCTAATTCATAGCGGATCTACAATTTGGGATCTTGTATATGGCACTTTACGGTACTAAATTTAATAGTAAAATCCGTCGGATATCCGTTAAATTTAATATGAAAACGGATAATGGTCCAAGCTCTACTATAATAGATTAATATATTGTAAATTGATTGAAAATGGTTATTTATATCAACTTATCATTTTAGTGACGGGTTTACCATCTAACAGTAATTTTAAAAAAAGTTTTATCTAAATATAAGGCCGTGCAAAGTTAATTTTTCGTTTTGCCGACCCAATTTTTCCAAAATTTTTTTTTAAAAAAATTCCTATTGTGACAATTATTCCATTTTTGCCATTTAATTTTTTCTCCGGTGTCACCCGATGATGACCTTAATTTTCCGTATTTATCCGATAGGTCCGATAAAAAAAAAACAAAATTTTCTGGTTCCATACTATGCAAATCGAAGAATTAACTTTGCGTGACCTTAGATGTGAACATGAATTAATTTAGACCACGCAAAGATTTTTTTTTTTAAAAAAAAAAATAATCCGACCTGCCGACCGGAATTTTGAAATCCCAGGTTATACAAAACGAAAAATTAACTTTGCATGGCCTAATACATAAAACAAAAAGAATGATTCAAGGATAATTGAACAAAATGAACATGTGAACTACTTAAATGATTAATATCATTAATAAATATGAATTAGGCATTATTTTTAATAATCTGTTACGTCAAGAATCGCCCGAATCATTTTTTAAATTGAATAATGACAACTATAAAATACTGACTTTATAATTGGTACCCGGAGTAATTCATATTATATCTGAAAATAGTGTCTTTATGCTTTAGCGGATGCCCAGTTGGTGTAAACTGGTTAAGTTGAAATAAAAAATGCACATCTCAACCCGAGAAATATTATTAGTTACCCGCTATATTCTTACTATTAATAGTAATAGTTGTTTAGTTGATTAATATAAATTATAGTTAGTGATAACTAGTTGATAGCTAACGATTAATTGTAATCGAACCAGTTGTAATAAATCGATTAGTTATTTAAAATTTTTTTTTAAAACCAATTAGTTGAAAAGTGTTGGTTTTTCAATTAACGGTTTGGAACACTAATTTTGATAAGATATTCGTTTGGTAAAGGAATCATTTTAAAGGTACTAAATTGATATGGCAAAGTAGTACTGTAATAGTATTTCTGAAAAAGGTTAAATTTCTATCAGAGTCAATATTTATAACAATTTTGAATTAATAGTCTGACTGTCAAATAGTCTATACGGTTAAATGAGTTTCGCAAGCCTGTTGCTGCCGCAAATTTTATTATTCGGTCAAGAGACTATATATAGCAATATATTGAAAAAATGACCATTAAAGCGAATGCGTGCTAATTTGTTGACCATACTTATTTATGAAAATACTAATAATTCAAGTTATGTTGTCACAAAATTAACCATTCGGGTAAGCAAATGCTTTTGTAGTAACGCACAAAGAATTTTGACGTTGAAGACTAATTTTCATACAATTACGAGTAAATTTTATTTACGAAATTTGAATATCAATTAATATGTTAATCTACAAGTTGGCGTTGTAAAATAAGTCGAAAGATCATATTTAGATTTTATTAATGATAGTAAGAAGTTTTATTTCTTTGTTTCATTAAGAAAATGACGCGTAATATGTACCGTATTTTCGCGAAATAATGGGCATGCGCGTTATTTAGAAAATTGCATCCCCCTAAAATAGCATACGAGGCTTCAAAAGAACGCCCATGCGCGTCCCTAAATAACGCGCACCCCATCTATACTGTATCTGTAATATAAGTACCGGCTTTCTTTTGGCACAGTTACTTATATATAATGCACATAATTGTTACTTGGAAAAACAGGTTGATTAAAAAATCAATCCTTGTCTCTATATAACGCCCATGCGCGTACTCTAATTAACGTGCATATACTCCAAATAACGCGCAGGTGGGCGTTATTTCGCGAAAATACGGTAACCATATTCACGAAAAATGCTCAGTTTCATAAGAATTTTTTACAGTACCAAATTAACTATTCAAAACAGTAGTTGCTCATTTTTCCGATGGTCATTTTCCCGGTAAGCCATTTACCTAGCATCACATAGGGTTATGTTGGTATTTTTATTAATTGTAGGTATATATTATTATTAAATTATCATCTTGTGTGATGTCTGGGTAAAAGGCTTGGTGAAATAACCATTGAGGAAATTGAGGAAATTATACATAACTATCCAAAACAGTAACACATTCTGTAATAACAACTTTGTACTTTGTAGAATTATGTATAATAGTATAAAAAAATTGTCAAATTATCGAAAAATAAATTTTTTTGAGGCGCATTTTTTAGAGATTAGTTTTAGAGTTTATTGTCCGGAGCGTAGCTGAGGTCCCTTAGTTTCTAGGCAAGGCAAGATAATATAAAAGTTAAGTTTTTGATGCACTTTGACCAAAAATAGTGACTTTTTTGATGCATCTCTTCCTAAATTTCCCGATACATAACAAAGAATCGACTAAGTCTGCATAACATTATGAAGATCAAATCAAAAATGTAACTTTGAAATTTTTTGTCTGTCCGAACGCGTGTTCAAATTTGTAATTTTAGTGTAGCAAAAATATGCGCATTCACGCGTTTGTGCAATGAGATGATGCATTTTCCTAGTATTAAACAAGTATAAGTGGGCTTAATAGGTTTTAGAGGTTAAATAGAAACCGAGATTTCATTTTAATTATGATCTGCGACAATAAATATGTATAAAAAATTAGTTCAGAATATAAATGAATGTCGATGTGTATTGGTACAACATTAAATTCGTTAATATTCAAACAATAAATATTATTTGTTAAGTATAGTTATCAAGAAATCATAAGCTTGAGAGTTTCTTTAGTATCTGGATAATTAAATTGACCTATTGCAAGCAAATATTGCGAATTTAATTCAAAACAAGATTATAATGAGAATATTAGAAGCATTAATTGAATTTAATTAACTAGTCTACTACTATGCTATAGACAATTAAACAATAATATTATGATAAAACAGTTGTTTATTTCTTTCAAGATTTATATTGATTTTTTTTTGACAATTTTGTTAAACTGACTATTTAATTAGGAATTTTTCGAAATTTAACAAATTTAAGAAATTAACTAAAATATTAATAGTCCAATTTTTAATGAAAATTTCTTTAAGCATATAAAAAAAACAATTCTTATGCATTAAGACAAATTAATTAAAAAATTAATGGCTCGATCAATTGAAGATTTTAATTTGAAATCCTTATATTTAGTATAGACTAGAGATGCGATCCAGATAACTGGACAAAATTATTATAAAAAATCTAGATATCGGATATCTGTTAGATTTTTAATAGGATATCAGATAATGGATCGCTTCTTTAATTATACAGACTGAATATATTATTATTAAATTTATGCTTATAGAATAATGTTTTAAAAATATGTGTGAAAGTTATAATATGAATTTAATTACAAATGGATATTGCATTCAAAAAAATAATACAATCTTGAATTTAATAGAGAAAATGCATAACGAGTTAATAAATCGCTAGATTATAAAGAAATCTATACTATTTATTCTCTGTTTTGAAGGGAATAATAAATTATTTCTCTGTAACAGGAAATAAATGCATTATTCTCTCATTTACTAATTGGTGACCAGAGGCTATTACTCAACTGAGTTTAAAATAAAGTCATTGCAAAAAAAGTATTATTTATTTCCTGGAGGAGTAGAAATTACAACAGAGTTTACCGATGATCATAGCACATGGATGGCCCGGAGGGCCATCCACGTACTATGATCATCGGTAAACTCTGTTGAAATAAATAAATAATCCCCTACCATACCATTATTTTTACACTTGTTCCATATTTATATTCGTATTGTACTTTACTAACTTTTGAGCTTCGCTTTAATTTTTTTTTTATTTACATTATTTTTATTGTTTTTATCTTTTTATCGCCTTTGCTTTTTACTTCTACGTTTAACTTTTTTCAAACTCTTACTTTCACTTTGCTCATATCGTACCTTTTTTTAGCTTCATTTTACTGTGCCCATTTACTTTGGATTTTAAAAGTTCTTTAGATAAAACGTGAAAAATGCAAAAAAGAAAATGATTCAAATAAAAATTAAGAGTTAAAAATTAGAGTTTCCCGATGATCAATATGAGACCGGGAATCTTTCGTGGGAAGATTCCCGGTCACAATATGATTATTATAAAATGGCAGGGTGAAACCCGCGCAGCTAGCTAGTAAAACCCGCTTTGATCATAGGGTTTGGGTGAAATCTGCGTTAGCATAGTGTGTTTTATAGGTTAACGCGGATTTCACCCTCATGTGATCTGCATAGCGGGTTTTACTAGCTAGCTGCGCGGGTTTCACCCTGTCGTATTATAAATATGGTTAATCATGTGTAAAAAATAATGATGAAGGTAGACAGGGGATTATAACACATAAATCCTCATCAAACCAATTTGTAAAATGGGAATAATGAATCAATGATTAATAAACTTATACTCAGTTCCTGGTGATAATATGATTAATCAAAATAGATTGGATTAAATCATTACTGAATTTTAAATAACAAATTTATACGCACTTTCTAATAGTTATCGAGAGGAGAAGTATAAATTTGTTTTTTTTTTTTTTTTTTTTAAATGTTAAAGGTGAGAAGTATATATTTGTTATAAAATAAAGTTATTATTATTTGTTACTAGAATTCACCAGAGAGACCAATGGATGTTTGATTAGTTAAAAATACTTCTGCTAATTAAATTTTAAAATTTTAAAATTTTAAATACTGGTACATTTATGATGTATTTTTTAATTCATATATCTAAAAGACAATTATATCGCTGTTTATATATCTATTTAATCCATTTAATTAGAATAAACGATCTTTAGAAATCATAAAAATTTGTTTATTTAAATAAATATATATATATAATATTATTATATATAAATAAGATAAAAAAAACCTTAACTAAGGAAAAAATCTTAAAAATATATAATAATATAAAAAACATATAGTACAGATAAATGCTAAATAAATACTAATAACCCAAAATAATGAATAAGAACACAGCACTAAATTTATAGAAGTTATAAGCTATAATTTTTTTAAGGGTTAATTGACATTTACGCTATTATTTCTATAAATTATTTAAAAAAGATCGATTTTATATTCTTTATAGTAGTCTTCTACTATGAGATTCAAATCATCGCTGTCTTTTCTTTCTCTTATATATTTTCCAAGTCCTACTAACTCTAAGTCTATTTCTTTTTTATATTTACTTAATTTACTAAAATCAGCTTTGTTAATAGGTTCAAGCTTTATTTTCCACATCGTATAAGGGCTAAGCATTAGTTCTCCTCTCTTAATTTTATTATATGTTTCATTGTTTCTAAGCTGTTCTTTGGTATTCTTTCTTTCAAAACTATAAAAGATTTCTTGTTTATGGTTTATTATCACGTAAAACTTATTACTATATCGATAATATGAATTGCCTAAATGAACCATATTTACATTAAACTGTTTAAGCTTATGGTCAATTTCATTTTGTATTGTTTTATCCATTGATTTAAATTTGATACCTATCTCATTAAACTTGATTGCATTTTTATCATCATGATCACCTTTTGTTATTTCTGCTTTTATAGTAATCTCTTCTCCACTTAGCAACTTTGATATATCTTGACTATATATTGCATTTTTCCATACAAAAAATGGTTTTGAGGATTCATATTCACTACTAAATTTATCCTTTACCAAAAATTTATCTTCTTCATTAATAACTACTTTGTGTTCTTGAATTTCTGAATACAATATTTTTATCTGCTATATTATACTATCAATATCTTGATTATCTGATAGTGAATTTAAAACTTTCAAATACACATTTGCTAATGGAAATACCCATTGTTTGAATGCACTTTTAGCTCTTTTAAAATGCCCTATTAGAATATTGGTTCTTATTTCTTGTTCTAATTCAATAGTAGCACCTTCTATATTAGTTGCAGAATAAATATGCGCAATATAACTAGCAAGATTTATTTGATCATAATAATCTTGTATACGGTCATATATATTAATAAGAGTAGTTATTCCTTCATCCAACTTTTCCATATAATGGATTGTATCTTCTTGTATATTGAATCCTTTAGAGATCTTCTGAATTTCATTTCTAATATTTCCTAATGAAGTTTGCACTTTCCATTTAGTTAGATCAAGAAAAACATGAGATTTGTTATTAATTTTATTTTCCATATTATTGATATCATCTTGCATTTTATTAATCATAGGAACAATAGCTTTATTAATATTTTCTTCAAACTGCTTTAATTTTTCAATATCTTCATTCGCTTGCTTTATTGAATTACTTAATGCATCAAGTTTTTCTTTATCTTTTTGATATTTGTCATATAACTCAATCACTTTTTCAGTAGTTTCAATTGCAATATTAAGATCATGTATTACTCTTAATTCATTATTTGTTTTTTGATCAGCAGTAGCATTTCTATTCTTTTTTTT
>QKWP01003433.1:0-17326 GCA_003550325.1 Gigaspora rosea | reverse complement strand
ATTTATGCATTTAAATATTTAATATAAAACGATTATATATTTAGAATCGATTCTAAATCTTAGAATCGATTTCAGAATATTTAATCGTTTGTAAAAACGATTAAAACGATTATACAGAATGAGAATCGATTCTAATTCGATTAACGATTAAAACGATTATTATAGAATCGATTTACAGCCCTACCCATGCAGGTCACAACCAGATCAGAACACTAGATAACCAACTTATACAGGTCACCTGCGGGTTGATTACTCAGGTGGGCCATAATTCGACCCGGGTAATACTTACCTGGGTCAGAACACTATTTTTTTCAAATTTCTTATTTGCTTGATCGGCTCGAGGGTTTAAAGTTAAAATCAGAAAATCTTGTTTTATTTTTTCTAGCATTACATAATAACTATGCCACCCGGCCACAAATACATAATAATGGCTAATACTATTAAAGTAGAATCAATGACTATAATGGTACGATTATAGAAAGCAGATGACAACTTAAAGAATTATACAAATATGGAAATGAGGAGATGAAGGAAAATTATTCATTACAACAGGTACTTTTCTAGTTTTCTTACCAAAATTTGTCTTTATACATTCTTATATAAATATGGAACATTACATTAGTAACCAATTAAATTTTTAATCAAAAATTTAGACCGTAAATTTTTTTAAAAAAATGCCTGATCCAATATGGGTTCATTTTACTCAACTAGGACATGTAGCTGGATATAAGCAAAAAAGAAGAAAATGTAATTATTGTCAACAACAAATTAATGATGCTCTTAGAGCTGCACGTACACATTTTCAAAACTGCAATGTAGCTTCATTAGATCAAAAAAAAATTTATTTTGGCAATTCATATGAAGAGGAAGATAATAATGATATTTCAGTCGAATCAGAATCTGCTTTGGTTGCATCTTCATCTTCGCCCACTTCCTTAGTTCCATCAACTTTATCTAATGAAAATGCACTTACTAGAAATACAAGTAGGTCACGAATTACAAATTATATTACATTAGATCGTATATCTTAAGAAGAACAAAGATTGCTTGAGTTAGAATTTGCACGATCAACATTTCAATGTGGTTTATTTTTATCTTTACCTGAAATGAAACCAATCAAAAAACAAGCACGCCCAGCATTCAAGTTACCTAATCGAAAAAAACTTTCAACAACTTTATTAGATAGTATCTATGACGAAACTAAAAAAAATGTTTAAACTTTAATTAAAAATGGCAAAAATCTATGTCTTGTATCAGATGGATGGTCTAATCTATTTCAAGAACATTGGACTAACTATATTTTGACAACACCAAAACCAATATTTTATACGGCCCATCCTACTAATGAAGTACGTCAAAATAGTGAAGCAATCACTAATGATTTAGAAAAAATAATAATTGAAGTAGGTATATCAAAGGTTTCAGCTATTATTACAGATAATGCCTCTGTAATGAAAAAGGCATAGCGTTTGTTAGAAGTAGATTATCCAGAAATATTGTTTTTAGGTTGTGTTGCGCATAGTTTAAACCTTTTAGTTAGTGATATAATAAAATTATCATGGAGTGCAAATATATTTAAAAAAGCAAAAGTGATAGTTAAATATTTTCGACGACATCAGATTCCATAGGCCATATTAAAGCGCCACCAATTAGCTTCGTATAATCGACAAATTTCTCTTAAATATCCTGTTAAAACACAGTGGGAATCTTCGGCAACATGCCTTAATTCACTTCTGCAGAACCAACTTGCACTTAAACTAACTATAACTGAGTTAGCTTATGATAATCATATCGTATTACCTAATACTATTCGTGATACTATAAATAATGAAAATTTTTGGGAAGATGTTGAATCTTTACTAACCATATTAGATAAATTGGTTGCAGGTATTGCTACTTTTGAGTCTGATACACCAAAATTAGCATTATTTTATAATTGGTATCACGAGCAATTGTAGTCTGATAGTACGTAATTAAATATTATATAATATATATTTATACATTTTTTTATTTATTTTATTAATTTATTTATTTTATTTATACGTTATTTTATTTATACGTTATTATTATTTATTTTATTAATTTATTTATTTTATTTAATGTTATTATTATTTTAATTTATTTATTTTATTTATACGTTATTATTATTTATTTAATTAATTTATTTATTTTATTTATACGTTATTATTATTTATTTTATTAATTTATTTATTTTATTTATACGTTATTATTATTTATTTTATTAATTTATTTATTTTATTTATTTTATTATATATTTTTTCTGCAGTTGGCTCTAGAATTAAAACTTTGTTGGAAAATCGGTGAAAAAAGTTATATCAACCTGTAATGTCAGTAGCACACCTTTTGGATCCACGATACTATGGAAAAAAACTTTCAGCAAATAGTATGTCAACTATTTTAACATTTATTCAAAAATATTATCCGAATGAAGCAGATATTATCTGGCGGCAATTACTTCAATATAAAACTCAAACTGGTGTATTTAGTTTAGATTTTGCCTGGAATGCAGTAGATGAAGTAGATCCGATTGCTTGGTGGGAGGGGAATTTTAAAGAATCAGCATCAGAACAATGTAAAGTCGCATCTAGGATTCTTAATATCCCATCATCATCTGCTGCTGCTGAACGAAATTGGTCAAATTTTTCTTATATTCATGATAAAAAAAGAAGCCGTTTAACACTACCACGAGTACTAAAGCTAGTATATATCTACAGTAATTATAAACTTACACGTCCAAAGTCAGAATCTAAAGATCTAATAGAGGCAGTATTATGTTTTAATAGTAGACCCAGTGATGAAATTAATAAATTTGAATTATTAGATCCTGATAGCGATGAATATGAGGAATTGGTAGAAAGCAATAGTGAGAACGAGACTGTAGAATTATCTGAGTCAGAGATAGAATCTGCAACAGAAAGTGATATAGATGATGAAAGCGAATAAGTGAACACTACAAAGATTGAAAAGTTCTCAAGATAAATTAAAATAAACGTAAAGTATTCTGTAAAACCTACCATGGAATTGAAGCTGAAAAAACATTCACTATTTAATCTATTAAAATAGTGAAATTAAATAAACGTTAGCAAAATAACATTAGGGACATTAGGGTTAACAAAATAAATATATGGCATTTACTATCAGGCCAGAAATTGAGGTTTAAGGATGAACATAAGAAATTCATAAACGCAATAAAATTAGGCAAAAAAAAAGAAAAAAATAAGAAAAAAAGAAAAAAAAACATTTATTAAATGAATTGGAATTTTAAAAAGTCAGTAAAGGTAAAATTGGTGTTAAAAGTGATAAGTATAAAATATTCAAAGTCGAAATGCTAGTAAATTAGTCTAATAAATGTAAAAATTCATTAAATCAAAGATACATGATACAAACATGCAGTGAAATAAATACTTTACGCTTATTACATATGAGCTTCATAAAAGTTTTTATGATATAAAATTTAATAAATTTTAATGTATACCCTTTAACTAAATCTATAAACTCAACAATTCTTAAAATAAAGTAAATTTGTTACTAATTTTTAGAAATTGGAACCATCTAAAATTTTATTGAATATTAATTGCTTAATTTATGCGAGCATTAATATCATACTATATAACAATGATTCGACCAAGAATTATGATACATATGCGATTAAACAATTTAAAAAAAAATTGAGAATAGGAATATCCGAAGCCAGATAACAGTTATACAATTTTAATTGTTAAACTTAAATCATAAGTCAAAAATAATTGTAACTAAATTGATTCTTTTTTTATTATTTTATCATTACTCTCTTACATTATTTTCTTATCCGATATAAAGAACTGTATCTGGTTCTCCAAGAACAGCTAAAAATATATTTTTAACCATGCTGCATATAACATGCATGCATGCATGCATACAGCATACCATGCGCATGCATTTGCAAAAAATGCCATTTTGCCCATCTCTATGTAAGACGTGGCCATGATATATTTGGAAAATATAT
The DNA here is from genome assembly GCA_003550325.1 of Gigaspora rosea. NCBI lineage: Eukaryota > Fungi > Glomeromycota > Glomeromycetes > Diversisporales > Gigasporaceae > Gigaspora > Gigaspora rosea. The sequence continues at coordinate 13,320 of QKWP01003433.1, read as the reverse complement.
CAAGTATCGCCTACTTTCTAAAGATCCTTGCTTCCGATTATATCACCACTGGCCTGCATGGGCTTATCTCTAATTAGAAAAGCTTAGAAATTTTCAGAACACACAACGTTTAATTTGTCAATCAAATGCTAATATCATACAACACATCGTCCACCTACAGCCATTGAAATTATCGAACGAAGTACATATTCTAATAATTGGCGCTATAATGAATCAAAAACATTACCAATTCCCACTTTTATACGCACAGGTGATGCTTACTTGTAGCAAAAAATCTTATATTTAAACACAATGATTCGTGAACTTGGTTTCCCTACCATTTTTATTACACTAACAATGGCTGAAGGTTCATGGCACCATTTTAATCATATATTAATTAACTTAGACAATCATGATCCTTTACCTACAAATAAACCGTTACATACGACTTTGCACTTTATTCATAAATTACAAAATCTTAAAAAATCTATCTGGAAAAATCAAACTGTTAGTGAATGGGGAACTTATCACCAATTTTTTGACAGAATAGAATTTCAGAACCGTGGTGCAGCTCATTTATATGTATATATTGGACAACATTAGGTATTACAGAAATGATTAATGCAAATTCTATTAGATCTAAACTTCCTGATCTCAATTTAGAGTTTGATTTTTAATACTTTCCAAATGCATCATCAGCAAATTTTATATATAGATATATATAGATTACTAACTGGTAAGATATATATCGATGATTAACACCCCTGTCGATTTCTATCGATAGTGATAGTAATCGATATATATCCGGTTAATTGATATATATATCGAATATAATATCAATTAATAATTATTATATTCACATAATCATGCTTTTTGAACATTTTACAGGTTTTCGCAAGTAGTTTTTGCAATTTAATTATAAATTTTTTTTTATTTATTATTATTATATAATATTTTAATTTATTAAATATACAATATTCATAAGTTTTCGCTATTTAATATAAAATTTTATTTTTTATTATATATTATATTTTAAATATTACACATATTATATATTATTATAAAAAAAATGACAAAAAAAATAAATCCAAAAAAAACGAAACCAAAAAAAATTAAAAAAATGAAAACAAAAAAAATAAACTATTATATTCTTTATATTCGCTCATATTCGCTTATATTCATTTATATTCGCTTATATTTGCTACTTCTTGCAAAGTGCTAGAAAGTTAGGTTGTTTTCTTGCAAAGTTCTGAAAGAAGTAAGGAATAAATAAAATAAAATAAATAAAAAAAAATAAGTAAAAAAAAACAAACAAAAAACAAAAAACAAAACCGAAAAAATAACAAAAAAACAAAAACGAAAAAAAATAAACTATTATATTTCGCCCATATTCGCTTATATTCAATTATATTCGTTTATATTTGTAACTTTTTGCAAAGAATTGGTGTTCTTGTAAAGTGCCGGAAAGTCAAGTCGTTTTCTTGCAAAGTTTCGAAAGAAGTAAAGGATAAATAAAATAAAATAAAGTTAAAAAAATAAGTAAATAAAAAGAAAACAAACAAAAAACTAAAATGTAAACAACTAAATAAAAAAATAAACAAAGCCCCAAATCTCCATTTCGAGTTCGTGCTTTGCAATTTAGAAATCTCGAAGGTTTTTGCAAAGTGCTAGAATAAAATAAATTAATAAAATAAAAAAACAAAAACAAAAAACATGAAAAGAAAAAATAAATAAAACAAAACTTTGCGAAAACTTGCGAATACTTGTGAAAACTTGCATTTTTGAATGTTCAAAATTGCTAGAGAAAGGTTTGTATATTCTTGCAAAGTGTTGAAAGGCTGAGTTGGCTTGTGCAAAGTACTGGAAAGTTATTGGATTTTTGCAAAGTGCAGGTGGTAAAGTGTAAAAATAAAGTAAAAAAAATTAAAAAATAAAAAAAATATAAATAAAAAAAAAACAAAACAAAACTAAAAAAATGAAACAAAACCAAAAAAAACAAAAGAAATACGAAGAAACAATGTAAAATTGATAGAAGATCTAAATTATAAACAAAAAAATAAACAAAGATCTAATCTGATCTTGTGGTACAATCATCGAAAATTATCAAAACATTTTGAAAATATTAGTCAAATGCGTCTTTGATATGATCCAGGTTACAGATCTACTGATCCCAAAATATTTCGAAAGTATTTGAAATATTAAAAAGAAAAAAGAAAGAGAAAAAAAGAAAGAGAAAAAAGAAAAAAGAAAGAGAAAAAAGAAAAAAAAGAAAAAAAAGAAAGAGGAGAAAAAGGGAGAGGGAGTAAAAGGGAGAGGGAATAAAAATCGGTTAAAAATGCCTTTTTTTTTTTTTTACCCGGTAATTTGGGATAAAATTTTTGTAACGTGGTCAAAACACTGTGTAATCGTTATATATTATATCGTTTCAAGTAATTACCTGTGTAATCGTTAAAGATCTGTTAATCGATATATATTGTTTTAAATAATTCTGATTATAATCGATTTGTAGATATATAACGATTTAATATAGAAAATAATATATGGGGGGTCATCAATAGAAATGGGACAAATTTATCTAATAAATTTGTCCCATTTCTATTGACTTCACCCCATATATCGATTTAGATATATATCAATTTTTAACCGGTTAATCAATATATATTATTATTTTTTAATCGATATAAAATGATTAACTGTTATATATCGATTAATATCTATACATAAAATTTCCTAATGATACTTGAAATTGCAAATGTGGTGGTCCAGCTCTACTGGGGACCAGATGCAGAAAAGGGTTTCCACGTCCATTTTCTGACTATACTTATTATGATCCAAAAAATTTTAGATACACATACAAATGCATAGCACCTAATGATTAGTGGGTAGTTCCATACCATGCTTCCACTTTGATGATATGAAATGCTCACATGAATGCCCAGTATGTCACAAACAAAGGACTCACCAGATACATAACAAAATATATTAGCAAGTCCGAGCCAACACATTTATTCAATATACACAAACAATTAAATTATAGAGATTACATCCATGCATGCTAAATGAGTTCAATGGAATTGATGTTCTTATTACTTGGAGAAAAAATTATAAATTCATCAACCCAAGTTCAATTCTTAACAACTGACCCTCCCAATATTTGCTCAAAAACAATCTTACCTTTATATATGATTAACCCATGTGATGATAACTCCTATTGGTCTAACAGAATAGAATAATATATTGCAAGACCAAATAATGATTTTTTCAATGATATAACATACAAATCATATTTCGAATTATATGAAATTAAATCAACTAGACCAACTAACTCTAACAAAACAATCTACCAAGATTCTCTGAGAAATTTTATTATTAAACGTACAAACAAAATACTAACCCGTGTTTGATACTTACAGTTAGAACATGAGGAACCTTACTTCTACCAACAACTATTATTTAGACTTCCTTGTAGATCTGAAGATGAACTTCTTGGCAATTATTCAATCTATCGAGATCATTTCATCGCCCGCTTTCCAAATATATACCAGTTAATAAATAAACAAAATTCTGAATATATATCAAACCAGTCAATATACGCTCTAGAACAATACAATTCAATTATTGAAACCATAATCGCTTTACTACATTCAATTTTATCAACTAGCATAATTGACATTATTGAATTACAATTGAACTCACTTAAAATATTGCCCAAGATTATACCAAGAAATGCAATAATCAACTTACTATAAAGCCAATATTATTGCATGCAAACAATTACAAATTACTTAGGCCCGCGAAATATGTCTCACTATCCTTTTTTCTTCATCACAGGACTAGCTAGAGTTGGCAAGTTATATATTATTTATTTAATACTAGAATACCTACAATCAAAATATTACAGTTGTTTACTAATAGCTTCTACCAGAATTGCTGCCCAAAATATAAATGGAGCAACAATTCACTCAACATTATGAATAATATGTAGTGAAAGAGGCTTTTATACACTCATATTTCGAGATCCTGATTTTGCTGAATCTCTTTGTCAGATAAATACTATTATTATTGACGAAGTATCAATGGTTTCAGGTTCTCTTTTAACTTACATATCTGAGCTCTTTGAATCATTACACAAAAACAACCAGCTATTTGGAGGTATTAATGTAATTTTAGTTGGTGGCTTGGCACAATTACCTCCAGTAAATAGCCCTCAGGTATATCAATCACCAATATGGAAAATTTTCTACCCCATATTCCTCCGAGATCCCCAAAGACAAAACGACGATGTGCATTTTTATAATTTTTTGCAAAAAATCAGACTTGGTAAACTCGATAACGAAACCTTGTAGGCTATCGCGAAATTGCTGATCTTATAAATAGAACAATATGCACACTAATTCCTACTCATAATACCAAATTTTTAATTTCAAACTGTATCGATACTATTAATGGACAAACAATTACCAACAATTCACTACATTATTAGTTTAAAAATAAAACAAATTTACCTACAACCATTAGAATACAACCAGGCACCAGAATTATGTTCTTAAATAATTCACAACACAGATACTATATATCCAACGGTACTATAGGAGTCATAACTGACCTAGACCTACAAACAGGCCTTATCTACATCAGTTTTTGCATTGAAGGTGCCATAATCAACTCCTCATTTTTAAAATACAAACAAAACTTCTACCTGAATGGATCTTCTGCCAGCTGAACGCAATATCCTATACAAAATGCTTTCGCACTCACAGTTCACAAAACCCAAGGAATAATTCCAAGTGCATCATTAAACCTAGATGATCAAATCTTTGCCCCAGGACAAGCTTACGTAGCAATAAATCACTGTAAAAAATGGGAACATATAAAAATACAAACATTAAGCTACAACACTTTTATTATAGATAGATCAATGATTGAAGAATATAAATGACTAGAATCAAAAGCCCAAGAACCACTGCCACTAAATACATAATATATTTCATAAAATTTAAAAATTAACTTCCTTAAATCAAACTAAATAAAAAAATTTTCAAGTACAGATTTATTAGTCTCTTCAAAGTACAAAAAGTACAGATATACTATTAAAATGAAAAACAACTTATCCAATCCCTCTTAAACAACAAAGACATCAATAATATTGCGAATAAATTATACTAATTCATTCACAAAAATACTTATAATTTCTCAACTATTACTTAAATTTAAAATCACACAACAAGACATAATAACCGTTAAAGTACTTACTGATTAATAAAAACATACAAATTCTTACAAAATAATTCAAGAGCATATACTATCTTATTTATCTTATTCGATATTGATTAATTCCTATACAAAACATCTTAAAACATTCAACTCTAACAAACAACTTGCACAATTAATAAAAACATATCTAATCATAATAACAAACAACTTACACAATTAATAAAACAACTGGTATGGTGCCTTAGAGAAGTGGTCAAGGTGTCACCCCCAAGCGGCAGGTTGACAGTTCAAATCCCACTGGCGACGTTTTGGAGTTAAATCTGCATTCGATGATTGTGGCTTATGAGCGGTTGGGCACTAATCCTGTAATCTTGGTTCCACCATCTTGAATGGGAGCCTGTGGGCGCAATGATATATGTGTTACATCGCAAATCCAGGAAACTAGAAAAAACTCACAAGAACCCGTTTGGCAAGACCCGAGTTAGGAGTTAGTGAAAATCGGTCCTTATGGCATGTGCTAGAGAAGGCGGATACTTCGATCGGAACGAACCTAATAAGGGCAGGTAGCCTCAGTTACCAAATCCGGGCAATAGTACATGTATAGAACATGGAATTTGTTCCAGTAGGCTCTTGTGCGAGAGTAAAGAAGCCCTTAGGTCATCGATGTCTAAAAGGGTTGTGGCCTACAATATCTGCATTAAATGTAGTGCGTCGGTAGTAATAGGAGGACCATGAACCAGAGGGTTTAAATAGACAATTCCCATAGTTGGGTTGTAGGTATAGCAGCTAGTGTAGAACCTGCGGGCGGACTACTTAAATTAGAACCAAAAGTGCACGTGTGGCTAGTTGTATCCTTATTCATGTAACAAATATTACGTCACTATAACTCATAATAAAATCCTGGCCATAGCACACGGCCTCTAAACTTAAAAAAATTAATAAAACAACCTGTATCTTACTGAATTCTATTAATTGATGATCCAGATAAGATCTGCAGAGTTCCTATATTGGGACAATAGTAAATTTTGGGGATAAGTATAATATAAATTTTTATTATATGCTTCAATCTGAGCGGAGTCAAATAAAAAGTATTTTTTTATTAAGTTAACAATACATGTTGATTAATTAAAAGTTGTAGAGCTCGTCGAGGCGTATCTAATAGTGGTTAGATCATCCAAATCGGCACAGTGGATGGCAAGTTATTATTAAAAAATGATTGACCAACTATATAGATTTTATATAGTCAGCCAATAGTTTTTTAATAATAACTCGCTATTCACTAGGCCGATTTGGATGATCTAACCACTATTAGAAGTGTCTCGACGAGCTCTACAACTTTCAATTAATCGACATGTATTGTTAACTTAATAAAAAAAATACTTTTCATTTGACTCCGCTTAGATTGAAGCATATAGTTAATATCATAGGAACTTTGCCNTGATTGACCAACTATATAGATTTTATATAGTCAGCCAATAGTTTTTTAATGTTAACTTAATAAAAAAAATACTTTTCATTTGACTCCGCTTAGATTGAAGCATATAGTTAATATCATAGGAACTTTGCCCCAATTTCTATTATAGAAATTCTGCTAATCTTATCCGGATCATCAATTAAACATTAAACAATTATATGATAAAACTAAAATAATACAAAAACCAGAAATAGAAAAGTACAGACAAAAGCGTTCTGCATTTAAAAAACTTAAATATATAAAATCTACAAATACAGTTTATTGCAATTTTGCAAAATGATTTATCTTTGATCAAATTATTAATCATTGTATACAATACAATAAAATGGTTGTAATCTAAGTACATGATTGTACAGACCAATTTTTGACAACGATAACTATACTTAACAAATGTTATAAAATAATAAATTCATATTGAATTTTTTGCCAAAAAATTACTTAACAATAGTAAAATAGAACAACAATCTAAGTAATTGTAAAAGTAAGCAACAACCTAAATATTTTGATCAAAAAAAACTCATTTTGCAAATTACAATAATCTAAAAAATTTTATATATATAGAAATAAATTTTCAACAAAACCTGGTGACGAAGTTGCCGAATACGCAGATCTAGTTTTATTTTAATTTTACGAATCTATAGAATTTAAATAAAAAATTATTAAATTTATCAAAAACTTATAGAGATAATATTCATAAAAGTTTTTAAAAGTTAAAATATTTAAGTGACAAAATCGAAGTGATCTACATGTACCATGGTGCGAATAGCAAAAATACATAGTGTGAATAGCAATTTCCTATAGTTAATATTTTAGAACAACTACTAGTATTTAATAATTTTATTATATATTTGTTATATTTATTAAAAATATATATAGAATATTATAATTTAAAAAGTAGTCAAGAATTATTTTTTAAATAGCATATTTAGAGTTTAAATTTGACTAATAATAAAATTCAAAAAAATTATAAAATTGTAGTTGAACTAAAAAAAGTAAACTGGGTTAAAAAATCTACAACCAATATTAAATAGCTTATACTAAAACTCAAAATATTTGTATAATGCTAGATTATACAAAAACTTTTATCTAGCTATATAGTACAAGCTATTATAAGTTCAATAAAGTATAAAATCTTAAATCTAACTTAGCAAAAAACTTACTTAGCAGGCTCAAATAATAAATAAAGTACAAGCTTTTGATAATACTAATAGAAAAATTTGGTCAAAAACAAATCATAGAAATACTCTAATCTCTAGTATTAGATAATACTATAGCAAAATTATTTGTACAGATTTATTTATATAAAAACTAATATTTCAGATTTAAAATCCAAATTAGATTATAGTTATATTTCAAAACTTAGTATAATATACAGATTTAATAATATGTATTAAATTAAACAAATAAATATATTAGAATTTAGACTAATATATAAAAGTGAGATATAGGTTGATCTTAACAAGGTTAATATTAACGGAGTCATATGTATATAAGATATTGAACTTAAAATTAAATTATAAGTTCTTTAAATCTATAACTTTTAGGGCGAATCTATTTGTAACCGTGGTTACAGTTCCGAGCCAATAAAATTCTAGATTAGGTATGACAAAAAAATTCAAAAAATTACAAATCGCAATAACTTCAAATTGTGCCTATGAAACCAATATTTTTTTCTAGCTAAAAATGCTTCTTAAGGTGTTTGATTATATAATAAACCTTTTTCTAACTCTAAAACTAACCCTAACCCTAATCTGGTTACTGTCACTACTGGTGACAAGTACATTTTTTCTAACTTTTAAATAAAAAAAAGTTTAAAAAATTATATACTACAGTTTTTAAAGTAAAATTTTAAATTTTTACATTTGCTGATTTTCTAAATTTTAATATTGTTTTTTAGTAACTAGAATTGCTAAATATAGAAATATATAAAATTTAATTTTTTATTATTAAACAAGCAATTTTTTTAAATAAAGTTATTTAGCTTATATCTTAAAAATTTTATAATTTTTAAATTAGTCACTATATATAGTAATAAATTACTATATTTGGTAATTAATATAATTTTAATTGCATTTTTATATTTAGAAATAATAACTACTTTAAAATTTTTTAAAATTTTACAAAATTTGAGATTATATATAATTTGTTATACTAAATAATTTTTGCTTATTTTTGAAATTCAATTAGCTAATAATTGGTGCCATAATTCAAAATGCAATTTGTCATAATGTAATAATTATTTATTACAAAAGCTGTAATTGTAATTATATTTATTTTATGTAATAAATGTCGTGGCTGAAGCTGGAAATGGCTGAAGCTGAAAATTTTAAATATTTTAATATGAAATTTACAAAAAATTTTGGAATGCATTTTGTACGATTTTTTTTTATAGTTAAATTAGAATTTAGGGTTAGGGTTTATAATAAAAGAGTATAGTTGGATTTTAGCAGGGCTTATAGTTTTAAATCGAGACCTCTAATTTCCAGCTTTAGCCATTTCCAGCTTCAGCCCCAACAATAAATATTATTACATGTAATAATATTGTAATAAGTAATAATTATTATTACAAGTAATAATTATTATTACAAGTAATAATTATTATTACAAGTAATAATTAATTTTACAAGTAATAAATATTATTACAAAGTAATAAGTTTTATTATATAATTATTATTATATTATATAATTATCAATCATCAAAACATTATAAAATTATCATCGGTCACAAGTGTCTCTTACATTTTTACTAATCATTTTGCATGTGTGAAAATGAGATAGTATAAATGGTCAACGATCATACAACATGAGAAATTAATATTGAATGTATGTACTGTATGTACGTACATATAAATCGTTAATATGCTCTAAATGGTTTTTGGTAATGCTAATCAAATTTGGCAAGTATGATCATATTTTATACCATGGTGGCTCTAAAATTAGTATAGGATTTAAGTATGAAAATTATTTTACAATATTCTGGTGATCATTCGTATGATTGTAAATTAAATTAATTATGCATGACTAATGTCATAATTTGTGTGAATTTGAAATAAAAACATAAGTTAAGATTAATTATAATAAACGATAATTAGCACTGCTTAATAATAATAATAATAATAATGAAAATAAAAAAAAAATTCAATTATACTTTGCCATTTTTGATTTGCTATATCCAAAAATTGTAATCAGGCCATGGGAAACTTTATTGAAATCTGTAATTATTGCGACATTAGATCATTTGCATGTTAATGTCGTAATAAATTCGTAATTTGTCTATTACTATGAATTAATAATAAGTAATTATTGATTATTTTTTTAAAAATTGACTTTCATTTATTACGTACACTTTGTATCTTTCAAATCTAGAAAATAGTTTTCCCTCTTATGCTCACTTTATATAGTAGAAGCATAATGGTTCATAACGTAACAAGATAGTTAATAGCACAGTAATATAGTTTTTTTCTTTTTTTTTAATACAACATTTTGCATGATAGCAGAAACGTAATGGTTCAGGATATAGCAAGGTAGTTAGTATAGTATTTTTTTTGTTTCTTTTTTTTATATATAGTATACTAACATTCATTTTTCCTTTAGAACGGAATGTAGTACAATAACGAACATAGCATAATAGTAGAAGCATGATAGTTTAGGAGCATGGTTATATTATATATATATATTTGCTAATGATCCTTTTTTTTTTCTTTGAAACGAAATGTAGTGCGATAATGAATGTATGATAGTAGAAGTATGATAGTTCAGAACGTAGCAAGATAGTAGCACAGTAGTATTTTATTTTTTTAACACAGTACTAATGTTTCTCGCGATAACAAACATAGCATGATAGTAGAAACATATAGTTCGGGAAGTAAAAAGATTGTTAGTAGCACCACAGTAATTTTTTTTTATACAGTACTAACATTTCTTTTTTTTAGAATAAAATGTAGTACAATAATGAACATAGCACGATAATGAATATAGCACAATAGTAGAGCATGATAGTTCGAGGCATTAGTAGCACAGTAATTATTATTAACTCTCTCAAAACTGATACCGATTTCATGAGAGTTGACCGTATTTTTTTTTTTTTTAAATACAAACTAACATTTCTTTTTATCTTTAGAACAAAACATAGCATGATAATGAATGTTTGATATTGAAAGCATGATAGTTTGGAATGTAGCAGATAGTTAGTAACACAGTAATATATTTTTTTTTATACATACACATTATCAACAATTTTTTTTCTTTATAACAATAGTAGCACAATAGTAAAGATCAGGACATTAGTAACACAGTAAAAAATTGTTTTTTTTAACGAACATACGACAGTAAATGCACGGTATTATATTTTTTTTCTCTTTTTTTATTTTTTTAATACAGCACTAACATTTCATATAATAACGAACATAGTTTGGGACGTAGCAAGATAGTAGCACAGCAATTAATATAGAATATGCATAATAGTATAGAGCTTAGCATAATGGTTAATATAGGATTTAGCATGGTAGTTGGAACATAGCGGTAGTTTGAATTGGTAATTTGTGTTTATTTATTGTGTTTTTATTTTTTTTATCTTATTTTATTTTATTTTATTTTATTTTTGTTATAAATATGACTGATATATAATCGGGTTTGAATTTTATTAGTTTAAATCTGTGTCCCTAAAAGGGGCGTTAGTAGTGCTTCACAAACACTTGTAATATTATAAATAAACAAAGCTAAAGCTATAGTATTTATATAAATATATAATATATTAATAAATACAATCAAATCTTATTATAGTTACTCTTGATATAGCTATAATCTTAATTATACTATTTTTAAGTTTAATCTATTATAAACTTTATAAAATTTGACCTCCAAAAAGTTAAAACTTTTTATAATCACAGATTCTTGTTTCTTAAGCTGTTAATTATATTGAGATTTGACTAGATAAAAAAATAAAGGTAATAAATTAAAATTGTATAATATAAATAAAACAATTAAAACTAATATATTTAATTAATAAATAATTTTTTAAATAAGATTAAAATTTAATTTAATTCTTTTTTTTCTCTTAGGCGAGACTCACCAAATACGACCTCTTTGATTTTATTATACTACTAAAAAAATAGTACAAACTCATTAGACAAAGAATAATACAGCACTGGCATTATCCGATTTAGCTAAACTAAACCAAATGCGAATCGCCGCATGGCATCTCATTTCCCAAAGGAAATATCCTTGGAGGTGGGAGGAAAACCCTAAACTACTAAAGGGCAAAATATGTATAAAAGGTGGTAAAAAAGAAAAAGAAAAAAACAAAGAAAACGGAAAAACAAATAATAGAAAAAAGAAAAAGGAAAAGCAAGGCCTAGGGTCAATTAAGCACTGGCACCAAGTGGACTATTTTAAAAATTACATGATACTAAGAAAAGTAGTCTCTACTCTAACTAAGCTCAATTTATTATATGTAGGTGAAAAACTATTTCTAGAAAAAATGGTCTCTAATCTAAAAAACTGTAGAGATAGGTGTGTAAAAAAAAAACTATGACTATAAGAACATTCTAGAACGAAATTTCGTTACAAGGTTTCCTTAAACACATATCGCTTATTATTTATTTCGGAAAACTGAAATCCACTCGTGACTTTATTCCAAAATGGCAGCCGCATTTCCAAATTGGGAGAGGTAAACATTGTCGATCTTTTGGAGTGGGTAAGCTGAAAAGCCCACTTTGTCGAAATTCTGAAAAAGCCAAAGAGACAGTGACATGAGAATTTAATAGTGGGTGTTCGTTTTAAGTCCTTTAGATTTTCCAAGAAGTATATTTGAAAACCGAAATACTGTTCTCCATTAAGCTGCTACAAAAAAACTTCGTCGGCGAAAAATTTCCCCAAAATTTTGTGTTTACTAAAGCGCTGCCTGCTTGTTATCACTCGTTCTTCTACTATTGCTTTTGGTTTGCATACCGAATATATAAAGGAGTCCCCAGACAGATAGTTGACCTTTATAAAAACCATTTTTTGCAGTGCTTCTTCATCTAACTCCAGTATTTTGATATTTCGTTTGTGTGAAAATCTGGTACAGGTGATCGTCAGGGAGAGTTGTAATTCGGTTTTGAAATTTAATTTAATTAATTATATATAATAAAATATATTTTATATTTTATTATATTATTATATATAGAATTACAAAATTCAAAAAAGTCAACTCTCTCCTGTACATCATCAAAAATCGGAAATAAACAAACAGCAGAGATAAAACACAAAACTCGTACTACAAGCCTGACTGTTACAGTGATATTTGGGCCTTGCCCACCTCACACAACATAAACTCTAACTATATTAAGGAAAAGGAATTACTCCGCAGCCTTCGCAATACCAACTTCCTTCAAAAACCTGTTGCCGACTATGTCGGCAACAACACCACTACATGAACCTGTCAACAACGATACAAGAGAAAACCGGATACCAATGGAAACCGATATAGAAGACGACCAATACTCTAACGAACAACCTAACAAAAAAAATTGTAACCGTCATACCACTCACTCGATAGAAACTTCCAATAACCTATACGCAACTTTACTCTCAGACCCATCACTCGAAAAAATTCACCCAGAAAGTGGCAATCCCAGTTTACCCCCATCAATCCCAGAAATGACGTCACATGA
>QKWP01003432.1:0-23456 GCA_003550325.1 Gigaspora rosea | reverse complement strand
CTTGAATCTAAGTTCACGGGGTAAATTACAGATAACTGCATATATTGCGCCAGTAGAATATACAGAATTTTGGAAAGGACTGAACCAGTCCAGATTAATCATAAGGCCGAGATGCATATTGGCATGTTCTGGCGTGAAAAAATCTTCATCTTGATTTTTAAATTGCTTCCATATATTGCCATCATAAATATCGGCAAGATAATTATTATTTATATTTCTATTAACCCATTTTCTACTTGATTCTTCAAAATTTTTTTGCCTGTATAATAACATGAGCTGATTTTTAATATTTATTGTTGGTTAAGTAAGCAAAGAACGAAACAAAGTTCCATCTTTTGTGGGTACCTCCTTTGACAATTGTTGATTACAAGGTTGTCTCATTTTAGACATTGAGTAATTAGGATATTCTACAAAAGTACAATATAAGCATATCGGGATTTGTCCAGGCTTTTTTGTTATTATCTTACTAGGTTTATACAACTTATCACATGCCAGACAAGGTGTATAATTATTTATGTGTAAACCTAATCCTATTAACTTTCGGGCTAAATAGAGTGACTCAGGAAAGTTATTAAACTGACCATTATCAAGATATGTCAATAGATAATGCATAAATTTAACTAATGATTCTGTTGCAGTGTCTGGTAACCGATATCTTTGTTGGTATCTTAGTATCCAGATTAATATCCAACCAAAGCTATATCAAGATTGTCAATATTTTCAAATACTTCATCTTCTTTTTCAATATCGGGAGCAGATAGATATAAAGGTTTCCTCATCGTCACTTTCGGGCTCTATTTCTGCAACTTCTTCTTCATAATTGGAGATACTTAAAGTCTTTAGAATTATATTAATATCGGGTTGTTCTCTAATTATAGTTTTTGCTTTCTTTTTATCTTTTTTTCTACAATAAACGATTCTTCCTGAAAATCAAGATCAAGTAAACTATGTGAAGAGATATCGGCTAAAGATGTACCACTGCTTTCTATTTGAGGATTAGTGGAAGAAGGAATATCGGCTTGAAGTTCAGATGAACCTACTAAGTCCTCACACGTTCCATATTTTTCAATATGGGCATCTCTTGTTCGGGGATCACAGGGTTCTTTTTTACCTTTGCATATATTACATTTGCAAATAACCTTTTTTCGAGTTTTTGATGCAGGTAATTTAATAAATATTTGATGACTTGTTTTAAAGTTTTTTGGGAGTTACGTTGATATCGGGAGGTAAGGCTGACAAAAGGTCTTTAAATACAAAATTTTGTAATATATTTTATTATTTACCATGTTACTATAATTTGTTTGTAGCGATTAAGCCCAAAATCGTGACAATAAGGAGGAATACAAGATACAAGATATTTCATTGAAAATTCTAATAAATTCCCTTTTATATCTCGCATTTTTTTAACTATAGACCTATAGATATATTTAAAAAAATTTCCTTTATCTCACAAAATGTTTGTTTACCAGAATAGGAGTATCGGTAAATAGTCTCAAAAAATAACTAAAAAGGAAATAGTATTAATTGTAATGCGACTTTCCAAGATAAGCATAAATTTATTATACAATGCAAATGAGAAATAGAAATATTTTATCATTACAATAATGTTTAACTAAAATGACAATAAATAGGTTTGAAATTAGTTTTAAAATACAACTATAATGAATTTATAATAATATAACTATAATTTATTAAGAATAACATTTTAATTAATTAATAATACATGGAATCGATTAGTCTACTTTACAAGTATTGATACCGATATTGATATATAATACATATTATAGTCTATTAATACCGATACATATATAAGTAAATTATTAATAAATAAAATATGTGATTTTTTTTCTTGATGGTCTATAATGTCATGTGAATTTATAATTTGCTGAACTTTAAAGCAATATTACCTATACATATCTAAATAAATACATAGTAATTATTATAATTATACCAAGATTCCAATAGTATGTTTTTCCCTATACACTTGTACATATGATGACGTAAATGCTTATAATTTAAATTATAAATTTGAAAGCCCGAAGTATTTTTTCCCTATACACGTGTACATATGATGACGCTACATGTTTTGTTTTGATGTGTTAAAATTTTTTTAATACCTATATAAGAAAAGGTCACGAAACTTGTGCAATACACTTTTTCTTCCACTTCTTCCTAAAGGTAGTAAAAAAAATAATCAATAAAAAAAACTGTTCATATTATTTTTTATTCTAAATAAAAAAATAAAAAACACTTACTATTTACTTTAAATACAAAGTTTACTACAGCCGAACCAGTTGTTAACACTACGCAATATGAGTCATTCAAGCTTTTCCAGTACTTCTCCTGCACCTTTACAAGAAAAAACTAATAAAATGAGAAGAAAATATAACGGAAAAATCTGATAAAGGTAACAATCTTGTTTGATTACTTATCGGGTATAAATTTGTAGCACAAATGCATGTTAAGTGTGACTCTATAGGTGCTTTTTTTTGTATGGCATTTACTTTTTTTTTTGCTGAATAAATTGATGCCTTTTTACTTCTTTTTATTTGCAGTTGATGAAATAAAAGCGTTAAGGGTGATAAAATTGATAATTTTATAAAAAAATCGCACAGAAAAAGGGCACGTTCCATAACCGATAGCAACAACAGCAATGATAGCAGCAACAACAGCAATGACAGCAGCAACAGCAGCAACGACAACGACAGCAGCAACGATAACATCAGCAGCAATGACAACGATAGCAGCAATGACAATAGCAGCAACAACAACAAACGCAGCAGCAACACAAACGCAGCAGCAGCAGTAACCACTAATGAAGAGGCAGTGAAACCTCCAAAAAAGGTTGCCGTGAACTTTCACTAGCAACAAAAATGTCGTTAAAAGTATGTAATCATAATTATCTGTAACACTTAGTTGATAACAAATATTAGATTACTTTCATTTCTTACTGGCTTATATTTATATCGGGTGTTTTCATATATTTAAGTTTCATCATTTTGTATAGATATCGGGTAGCTTCATATTTATTGATTTATTGATTTATTTAAATTTATTTATAGAACGACATTATAATTTCAATTGAGGGACTGGAAGAATCCATGCAACCGGTCCCAGCTAAATTATGGATGGACTTTAAGGCCAAGTTCATTCAAAATTCTTTTAAAATTATTAAGAGAGATGTCAGAAAATACAAAGCAGACCACAGCCAGATCCTAAAAATCATTAAGGAGCAACACCAGCACCAAAAGGAAAGGTACCTGGTGCAGCAAACACCCCAAAAAAATATACTGGAACTAGCCAAAAATCGAGCAAATCAAAGGATGCTCGCCGTAAGAATTTTTTTTGGCATTATATATTGCTTATATGACTATTGGTATAATCTTAAATATATTTTTAGAAAAAAAACAGGAGGAAAAGGGAGTTCGTTCACTTGCAGCAAACCAATAATGAGCGCTTAAAACAACTCCTTTCCACTAATATTACAGAATAACAGGCTATGAATGATATTAAGAAAATACTTGGTAAAAGTGATTACCAAAGCAACGAGGTGTTTGAAACTGATGCTGAACTGGCTGAAGAAGAAATTAAACTAGGGGTTCAGCATCGCCTCAAAGATGACAGGCACAATTATGTGATAAAGGTTGTGCGAAAAGAATGGAGATCAAAAAAAGTAACTATAATCTATACTAATATAGATATCCATACTAATGTAGATAACAATAATAATATAGATATCGNGTTACCATAGCGATGAGATGTCTGAAACTGACGATGAACTGGCCAAAGAAGAAATTAAACTAGGGGTTCAGCGTCACCTCGAAGATGACCAGCACAATCATGTGATAAAGGTTGTGCAAAAAGAATGGTGATCAAAAAAAGTAACTATAATCTATACTAATATAGATATCCATACTAATGTAGATATCAATAATAATATAGATATCGGTACTAATACGTATACTTTATATAATTTTTAGTTGAAACAAATTTTGTTGCTATGTGAAGATACTTCCATAGCACAAAATTATAATAAACCAAAAAGAAATCAGTGGGAATGTGATGAAGTCGCTGAAAACTCCACACCACCAGCTGGTGTATTTCATGCTACTATGATCCTCTTGATAGTTCCTATAGTGCTGTTGATTTTGGTACCAGCGTTGGTTCTTCCGGTGCTAATGTTTCCTCTCCCAGTTGTGCCCCCGATACAAGAGCTGGTCAAGCCCCCGATACAAGAGCTGGTAAAAGTGCCCCTGATACAAGAGCTAGTAAAAGTGCCCCGATACAAGAGCTGGTAAAAGTGCCCCTGAATAAGTCCTGGTAAAAGTGCCCTGAATAAGTCCTGGTAAAAGTGCCCCATTAAAATGTCTGGTGGTGCTTTTACTACAACGTTTGATGATGCACTCAATTCATATAATGCCTCCAGTAAAATTTTTAATATTTTATAATGCAAATTATTTAAGATTTTTATTAAAATTTTTGTATGTTTTATTCATATAATCTTTAAAGGTATCACATCAATAACTAATATAACTGCCTCCAGTAAAATTTTTAATATTTTATAATACAAATTATTTAAGATTTTTACTAAATTTTTATAATGTTTTATTTATATAATCTCTGAAGGTACTATATCAATAACTAACATAATGTCTGATGATGCGTATCATGCTTCCGGTAAAATTTAATATTTTATAATGCAAATTATTTAAGATTTTTACTAAATTTTTATAATGATTTATTTATATAATCTCTGAAGGTACCACATCAATAACTAATATAACGTCTGATGATGCGTATCATGCCTTCAGTAAAATTTTTAATATTTTATAATGCAAATTATTTAAGATTTTGAAAAAATGTGCTTGTCACCGGCGGTGACAGTAACCAGATTAGGGTTAGGGTTAGATTTAGAGTTAGAAAAAGGTTTATTATATAATAAAACACCTTAGAAAGCATTTTTAGCTAGAAAAAAATATTGGTTTCATAGGCACAATTTGAAGTTATTGCGATTTGTAATTTTTTGAATTTTTTTGTCATACCTAATCTAGCAATTTGATTGGCTCGGAACTGTAACCACAGTTACAAATAGATTCGCCCTAAGATTTTTACTAAATTTTTATAATGTTTTATTTATATAATCTCTGAAGGTACCACAGTAAAAGTAAAGCCGTTAGTGCTGCTGAACCAAGTAATATATTTGTTGATTTTATATGCTTTGCTATTATAATTTCAACAAAAAACTTATATTTCTAATATTCAATTAATTTGTCATATGCTAATAATTTAGGATTAATTTAAGAATGTTCTGATATTAATTCTTTCAATACTGCTAGACCTAAACCACGTTATAGTAGAGGTGGCTCAAGTCAAAAAGCTTCTAGAAGCTCTAGGCATAGTAATAGAAAATAGTTTTTTTAATATAGTAATTTATATTATGTATTTATTTAGCTATTAATTTCATGTATATAATATTTGTATTAAATAATAAAAATCAAAATATGTCGTTTTTTAATTATATATCAGAAATGAACAAAAATAAAATTTATTTTATATACCAATTTTCATCTTTAATATCATGTAGCAAAAAAACGGATCGATATCAGGATATTAAAATATACCCTTTAGTTAACTGATATTTACTCTTGTATATACCGATATGCATCTTTTATGTTGCCATAGATCCGCCAAATAATCGTGGCAAAACAGATATATAATTATAATATAAAAGATCGATATCGGGATATTAAAATATACCCTTTAGTTAACTGATATTTACCCTTGTATATACCGATTTGCATCTTTTATATTGCTATAGATCTGCCAAATAATCGTGGCAAAACAGATATATAATTATAATATAAAAGATTGATATCGGGATATTAAAATATACTCTTTAGTTAACTGATATTTACCCTTGTATATACCGATATTCATCTTTCATCTCTATATAAAAGATCAATATCGGGATGTTAATATAATAGATCCGCCAAATAATTGTGGCAAAACAGATTATAAACAGATGCATAAAGAGTAGATATCAGGATACTAAAGGTATCCCGATATCTATCCTTTATGCATTTATTGAACCTGTGTTTATTTGTCTTATATTTATCTTATATGTTGTACCGATATCCATCCTTTATGTTACCATACATCTGCCAAAAAACTGTAGCAAACCAGATTAAAAGTGGATACATTATGGATTGATATCAGAACATAAAAAGGTGCCCTTTATTCAGCTGATATTTATTTTGATCTACCGATATTTATCTTCTATATTTTCAATATATGCAGCAAAACGGATATATAATTATCATTTAAAGGATTAGTATCAGGATATTAATAGATACCCTTTATTTGTCTTATATTTATCTTATATGTTGTACCAATATCCATCCTTTATGTTACCATTCATCCGCCAAAAAACTGTAGCAAACCAGATTAAAAAGTAGATACATAATAGATAGATATCAGGATGATAAAGAGATCCCGATATGCATTCTTTATATATTTATTGAACCTGTATTCAGTATGCAATTGATTGTGACGAAGCCTAGGAGAAAGATGAATATAAAGTTTATCAATTGCAGGTAGTAATACAATAAAAAGTGGTTAGTCAGTTAATCGAAAAATAGTACAGTAGAAAAATGTTTGTGCTTAAAATTCTGTGATCTATTTTTTTATTGGGTTTTTTTCTAAGAATCGAATTAGGATTTAAAGGTTAAAGTTGTTAAAAAAAAAAAAAAGGAATAAATAAATTTTACTAACATGTGTCAAATTGCAGGCTATGAAATGGACAAAGATTGCTTGGAAAGAAGTGTCTGCTGAAATGATTAGAAAATGTTGGCTCCGCACAAAGTTGTATCTCCTCATGATGAAAATGGAGTACCTGTCGCCTCCTCTGCTATTGTTGAAAGCATTGATAATGTGGAAGAAACCCCACCTCTTAATCCAAATGATGAATTAGCAATCAAGGAACTTCAGCGGCAAATAGATACATTATGTCTTCGTAATCCAATGCCAATTGAAGATTTACTAAACTTTGAAGAAGAACAAGAAGTACATCATCAATTCACTGATAGAGACCTGATTCAAACCGTGCTTGAAGTAGAACAGGAAGAAGAGAAATTCGCAATGCCACCCCTAACTGGAGATAAACAATTGAATATTTTACGTGGTGCCTTGAGGATCATGGATGAAAGAATTGAAGATGGTGGAGTAACAATAAAAGCCTTATGCAAACTGCAATCCTGTATCCGTGAAGAGGTTCGAAAAGAGAAGGCCAGAAAGCAAAGTCAACGTAAATTTGATCAATATTTTACTTGATCGAAGGATAATTTTTGATTTTCTCCTTTTTTTTCTTTTATTAAATACTACTATATATCGAAGAGAAATAAAGTTGTGCACAAGATCGACTAAAATAAAAAAAGCGATTCCAATGAATTTTACAGTATTAGCAAGAAAAAAGCTATAAATAATAAAATTTTAATGATATAAACCAAGTCCTACTTATTTGTGTGATTTGTGTATACCACCAAGGTATTAAGTGCTTAACAGTATTGTACAAATTAAAATGAAATCGGATTAAAAATGAAATATGCATAGTAAAAATAATTTTTTTGGATTTAATCTAATTTTATTTTGATCTGCATGTATTCGATCCATGTTCTGATTGGCTGATTGTCATGTAACTGTAATTGACAAATCAGGTATGGGTATATTTAGATTATTGGATATCAGAAATGGCAGGTTATCGGTTATGAATTAAGGAACAGACCTGGTGGATTGGGTTTTAACCGATTATAGTAGGATATCAGATTTGACAGGATCGGTTTGGGGAGGGCCGACAGTATTGCATATATGCACTATAGATGCAATATTTTATCTATTGCTAGTTAATACTGTACAGTATTTATCGGGTACCCGATATATTTCAAATTAAAAAAATTTTAAGTAGTAAAAATTAATTTTTTATATTGTAAAGGATAAATTTTTTTGAATATATAGAATATATGCATTGTAAACAATGATTTAGAATTATAATATATGTAGATTTAAAAAATTTTTTTATTACATATACATATTGGGTACCTGATATATACAAACTATACGATATATGTATGATAGGTCACCGATATGTAGTATTTATATATTTTTCAATTATAGTAATATGGTACCCGATGGAACCCAATATATTGGATTTTGACCTGTGTTGTGCCAGAACCCCGAACAATATATATAGAGGTTATATTAGATTTAATATAAGATTTTACAAAATTTATCCAAAATTTGAAAAAATCTGCAATTCTGATTGGTTGACCTTATTTGGGCCAATCAGAATTGCAGAAAAGTAGATAATGCATAAATATAACCTCAACTTGCATTGTTCGGGGTCCTGTTGTGCCCTAATTAAAAATGTTTCTTGTGAAATTTTACTACTAGCCACAATGGCCATTATATTTTTCTAATCCTAACCCTAATTACAATGTGATTTTCTCAGCCTTTTTTTATACATATTTTTACTTAGAAAATAAAATATATTTGTTTTAATTATCACATTATACTTGATTCTAAATTTTAATTGGTCAAAATTACAGAATTACAGTGTTTTGTGGAAGTGCTACCTAAGATGATGAAGCTCTTGATGAAACTCTTGTCAATTTAAGAAGATTTATATTAGGATCAACTTATACAGGGGACACCAAATTCTGGGTCGGGATACATCAGAGTGCATCAAAATAAGGTCAGCTGGATCAGAATTGTCAATTTTTTCCCAAGATCATAAAAAATTTTACTAATGAAATCATCTATTTATCAAGTAATTTGCTATAGAACCTGCTAATAGCTGAAGCTAAACACTGTCCTAGATCTAATACATATGACCCAGAATTTGTGACCTTCCTATAAAATTTGTGTAGGATCAATTGTCCAAACTAGTGATACAAATTGCCAAAAATTTTGCAATTGATTAGTTTTCAACTTTTTGATTAATCAATTTTTATTCAATTTTAATATAAGTTGGCAAAAATTTTTCAATCGATTGGTTGTCAACTTTTTGATTAGCTACAATTTTTTGATTTTGATTTGTATTACTAGTCTGAACACATGCATCAATAATAACACTAATGCTATAAACATCTGTTATTTTATTTGCAGACTAAAACCACACCCTCAAATATTTTTAATTTGTACTGAGGTTTTAATCACTCGCTAGGTATTTAATTCACTCGCTGAAAGGTTCATATACTTACCAAGAGTCTATAACTTGCATTGAGGGTACCAGCAGGAACACTGTTAAGAGTTAAAATCATCCAACTATGCCACAAACTATGTCAAAATAAGAAATACATAAAATAACAGGGTTGGTCAATTGGACAAGTAGGTTGTCCAATAAAATTTAAATTTTTAAAATTGTTTGTAATTGTTTTTAGAAATAAGAAACCTCTGTTCAGAATCAAGCAAACCAAATAATTAGAACAGTAATATACTACTAATTTTTACTCTATATATGTTAATAAATCAATGGACACTAGACAAATTTATATGTCCAGTATTCAGTGAAATTCACTAGATATAGAAGGCTGCCCAACCCTATAAAACAATACATAATAATCAAATACTATTATACTGCCAATTCATAGAACATCTATCAAATATAGTTACTGTTGCAAATCATCAGGCAATGTCAGATCAATGTCAAAAAGATAGAAACTGAGAAAATATAATAATGAACAAAAAATTAACTTTACATGAACTAATTTATTTCTGTTATGAAAGAAATAATAGTCTTATAATTCATCAAAATCATCATGAGTTTTGTTATTTATTATTGGTTCATCCTGTGTCATAGGTTTATGCATCATGTGTTTTGTCATGCGTTGTGGGTTTCGTCTTGTGTCATAGGTTTCGTTATGCGTCATGAATTTGTTATTTGTTAATTCGTCAATTTGAAGTTGCCTACAAAATGAATTCGTCATGCGTCAGGCCGTTTGAAGTTTATTCTTTGGTTAACATCACTTTTCCAGAACTTTCAAAAGGGGGAGGGGGTAAAATGAAACGAACATATAAAATGAACATATAAAAATGAACAAATATGGGCCAATTTCATTGGTTGGTATAAATCAGATGACTGGTGAGAGACATCTGGCATTTTGATTAGCTGTTCATTTTTAGGGAGAGGTGGGAGAAACCTTAGCTAAGAGGGTGATGTTAACCAAAAAATTAACTTCAAACAGCCTTAATGATATAGATTATATCATATGTCAGGCATCATTACTATCTACCATCTCGTTTATTAATAAAGAACTAAATTTCTCTTTTAAAAAAAAAATTAATATAAAAAATATTAAAAATTATATAAGTTTTATTTTAAAAATAATAAAGGCGAGTCTAATTAAATAATATTTTACATAAAAAAAAACCAAGCGAAAACTAAATTAGTTTATAAATATCAAAAATTTTAGATTTTTCAGAACTTCCGCCAATAGTAGCTAATGCACAACCAAAATTAATTTCTGGAATGTCTGAAACATTAGATGGATTTCTATCAACAACTTCAAGTTAGGCAATAAAGGAGTAGAAACATCAGATACAGATATATTAAATAGGTTCCAGCCTTGAATATAGTAAAAGTTTAAAAGTACATCAGCAAATTTATAATAGTGTAATCTTACGTAAGATCTTACGAACCGTAATATAAGCAAAATATTATATAATATATTGCGAAATAATTCGAAATATCAAATTTTCGAAATATTACGAAAGTAATTTCGAAATATTTCGAAATATATTACAAAATATTGCAAACCCTTTCAAAATATTTTAGGACTAAAAAACCAAGCTAGATCAGTAGATCTGTAACCTGAATCGCGCATTAGACTGATTTTTCGAAATAGTTCAAAATAGTTTGATGATATTCAAATTCAGTACTACAAGATCAGATTAGATCTTTTGTTTATAATCAAATCTTCTATTTTGATTTTTTTCACTTTTTTGTTTTTCATTTTTGTTTTCATTTTGTTTTTTTTGTTTTTTTTTGTTTTTTTTCAATTTTTTTCATTTATTTATTTTTTAATTTTATTTTTATTTCGACACTTTACAAAAAAAACAACCAACTTTTCAAAACCTTGCGCATGCCAACTACAACTTCCAACACTTTCAAGAACATACCCTAGCAATTTCTAAACTTTCAAGAACGCTTCTTTAAAGAAATGGATGCAAGTTTTTGCAAGTTTTCGCAAGTTTTTGCAAGTTCTTGCAAGGTTTCGCTTTATTTATTTTTCGTTTCGTGTTTTTTGGTTTTGTTTTTTTAGTTTATTTTTTAATTATTTTAATTATTTTTATTTTGGCACTTTGCGAGAAAAACTAAACCTTTTCGAAACCTTGCACATGCCAACTATGACTTTCAACACTTTCAAGAACATACCCTAGCAATTTCTAAATTTTCAAGAACGCTTCTTTAGAGAAATGGGCACAAGTTTGTGTAAGTTTTCACAAGTTTTCACAAGTTTTTGCAAGTTCTTGCAAAGTTTTATTTCATTTATTTTTTCGTTTCGTGTTTTTTGTTTTTGTTTTTTTGCTTTATTTTTAAAATTTTTTTATTAATTTATTTTATTTCAGCACTTTGGAGAAAACAAAACTTTTCGAAACCTTGAGCATTCCAATGACGACTTTTGACACTTTCAAGAACACACCTCCAACAATTTTTAAATTTTCAAGAACGCTTCTTTAGAAAAATGGTGCAAGTTTTCGCAAATTTTTGCTAATTTTTGCAAGTTTTTGCAAGTTCTTGCAAGGTTTCGCTTTGTTTTTTTTGTTTCATGTTTTTTGTTTTTGTTTTTTAGTTATTTTTAAATTTTTTTTATTAATTTATTTTATTTCGGTACTTTGTGAGAAAAACAATAACTTTTCGAAACCTTGCGCATTTCAACGACGACTTCTGACACTTTCAAAAATGATAGAAAACAAAGAAGCGAAGATAATAGCTAACTGTGAGATGAGCGAAAATAAATATATAGGCTAGTTTTTTGTATATAGTAATTGTATATAGTAATAGAATTAGATGCGACGAAGTGCGAAAGTAGTTTATAATATTTGTAATAATGTAAAAATAATATGTAATATATAATAAAGTATATAATAAATTAAAAATGTATATTTAATATATAATATATAATATATAAATAAAAAAATAAAAATTTTATATTAAATTGCGAAACTGTGTGAAATATTGCGAAAACTTGTAAAAAAAGCATAATTATGAATATGTATATCATTTATTTATTTTTTAAAAAATTTTGAAAATTTGCAAAAATTTGCAAAATATTGCGAAACAATGCGAAATATCAAAATATTACCTCCTGCGCGCATTAGTTTATTGATCTGCATGAGTACGCGACCCCTGTAGGGTAGGGGGTAATTTGCAATTTTTTTATTTGCAATATATTTTGAAATATTTTGAAATAATAACCATAATATTAC
This sequence comes from Gigaspora rosea, assembly GCA_003550325.1. Taxonomy (NCBI): domain Eukaryota; kingdom Fungi; phylum Glomeromycota; class Glomeromycetes; order Diversisporales; family Gigasporaceae; genus Gigaspora; species Gigaspora rosea. Next base: position 10,973 of record QKWP01003432.1, on the reverse strand, counting down.
CATAATATAGTGTAATATATTGCGTAATATGCAATATCAATTGTAAGATTTTTGTAATATTACAGGCCATAATATCTTACGTAAGATTACGTACATATAATTCACTGATGTAAGCATCAGCTAATAGTATTTTGTTTTCACCTTGATACACAATTAAAAAAACAGTTCTGTCTTTAGTAATATAATTTTTAGTCAATTTTCCAGATATATCAAATGATTTGCTTTTTTCAGATTTTGGAGTCAGTTCTGATTTTTACATCAAGTAAGTCAACAGGTTCTTAAAAACAAGATCACAAGGACCAAAGGTAATAGCTCTTTGTTAAGTTGAAATGGAGCTGCATTTACTGTAAAAAGAAGAGCAAATAAATAGATACAAAAATAAAATTCTTCATAACTTGCGAAGTACTGTAGATAGGAATTTTGGGTTGATTTTTTTTTTAAATTCAGATGTCTTTTTATTGAAAAATGACTATTAAATATTTGATGTTCTTTTATAAAAAAAACATCTTCGAAATCTTTATTTTCAATATTTAAAAAATTAAATTCATCACATTTATCTTCTGATCGACACTATTCCAAAGTAGGTATATAATTTAACTGGTTCGATGAGTAGGCGAAGCGCCACCCATCTTATTTGTTATTTTTTAAATTATATATAGGATTCTATTTTCCAATATGGTACATACAGTGGTTAAGATTGAGTTATTACTGAAGTTATGCCAATTTTTACTTTTAAGTGGAAAAAATATTAATATTTGATCTAAGTTATCAAAGTTTATGTAATGCAAAATGAAAAAACAACTTCACATGCCCTAATCTAGATGTGAACATGATTCTATTATTTTACATTTAAAAAGAAAAAAAACCCTCAATCGACTAAAAACAGAAATCAACATTGTATAGCATAATTTTAAATGTGGCCATTATTTTATTAATTTACAATAAATTTATAGTAAAAAAAAAAAATTAAATGTTACTGACTGACTGAGTTTTTTGAGTTTTTAGATTTTATGTGTTACAAATCAAAATCAACCTTGCGTAAACATTAATTTTATTAATTCACAGTAAATTTAAAAAAAAAACCAAATCTGACCAACTGATCTATGTTATCAGTCCCACGTAATGCAAACTGAAAAATCAACTTTGCGTAACCTTATATTAAATTATACAGTACCAGACAGCGAAAACCATCCATTTTTTTCAGCATTGTTTAAAGTCTAATAACTTCACAACAAGTAATTATTTTACAAATCCCTCTTACAAATTTTTTATTTGTAACCTAAACTACAAATTTGTAAGACAGATTTTTGATATCTTGCTTTTTAAAGAAGTTATAAGGGATTAAAGTTTAGCAACTTTAATAGTAAAGCAGAAATTTGGCGCAGGTCAATCGACCAATCAGATCGTTGCAAATCACCTGCTTGTGATTTGATTGTTTAATATTTATTATTAAAAATCTAAAATTTGGCGCTTATTATATAAAAAAAATATTTTTATATTTTTGACCAATCAAAATTTTGTTATACAAAAATTAGCCAATCAGAATGTTATAAAATTCTCAAATTTGGCGCCCTAAAAAAAAATGGATAGTTTTTGCTGTTCGGTACTGTAGCAAATTAAAAAAAATAAAATAAAAGAAAACATATCCAATTGACTGGCTAAAGTTATCAGTTCCCACATAATGCAAACCGAAAAAATCAATTTCATGGCCTAGTAATAGATTACAGCAAATTAAAATTCAAAAAAAAAAACAAATCTGACCAACTGACTGAAGCTATCAGTTTTATGTAAACTGAAAAATCAACTTTACAATGCCTAATATTAGATTACAGCAAATTAAAAAAAAAAACAAATCTGATTGACTAAATGAAGTTATCAGTTTCATATAATAAAAAAACGATAAATCAACTTCGCAAGACTTAATATTAGATTACAGCAAATTAAAAAAAAAGGAAACCAAATCTGACTGAATGACCAAAGTTATCAATTCTTATATAACACTGGTCGAAATTAAAACATTCAGTAATAAATCAGCAATAATTCAGTAACAATTTAGTAAACATTCAGCAACCATTCAGGTCCGATTCCTGCCACTCAGTTGCCACTCAGCTACCATTCAGTAAAAATTCAGTAATATTACTAAATTTTTACTAAGTGGTAGCTAAGTGGCAGAAATCGGTACCTGAATGGTTGCTGAATGTTTACTGAATTGTTACTGAATTATTGCTGATTTATTACTGAATATTTTAATTTCGACTAGTGTAATGCAAAAACAAAAAATCAACTTTGTGAGGCCTAATATTAGATTACAGTAAATTAAAAAAAAAGAAACAACTAACCAAAGTTATCAGTTACTATATAATACTAAAACGAAAAATTAATTTCATGAAGCTTAATATTAAATTACAATAAATTAAAAAAAGGAAACCATGTAATACAAACCTGAAAAATCAACTTCAGAGGCCTAATATTAGATTACTGTAAATTAAAAAAAAAAAAAAAGAAAACCAAATCTGACCAACTAACCAAATTANGTACTGTAGCAAATTAAAAAAAATAAAATAAAAGAAAACATATCCAATTGACTGGCTAAAGTTATCAGTTCCCACATAATGCAAACCGAAAAAATCAATTTCATGGCCTAGTAATAGATTACAGCAAATTAAAATTCAAAAAAAAAAACAAATCTGACCAACTGACTGAAGCTATCAGTTTTATGTAAACTGAAAAATCAACTTTACAATGCCTAATATTAGATTACAGCAAATTAAAAAAAAAAACAAATCTGATTGACTAAATGAAGTTATCAGTTTCATATAATAAAAAAACGATAAATCAACTTCGCAAGACTTAATATTAGATTACAGCAAATTAAAAAAAAAGGAAACCAAATCTGACTGAATGACCAAAGTTATCAATTCTTATATAACACTGGTCGAAATTAAAACATTCAGTAATAAATCAGCAATAATTCAGTAACAATTTAGTAAACATTCAGCAACCATTCAGGTCCGATTCCTGCCACTCAGTTGCCACTCAGCTACCATTCAGTAAAAATTCAGTAATATTACTAAATTTTTACTAAGTGGTAGCTAAGTGGCAGAAATCGGTACCTGAATGGTTGCTGAATGTTTACTGAATTGTTACTGAATTATTGCTGATTTATTACTGAATATTTTAATTTCGACTAGTGTAATGCAAAAACAAAAAATCAACTTTGTGAGGCCTAATATTAGATTACAGTAAATTAAAAAAAAAGAAACAACTAACCAAAGTTATCAGTTACTATATAATACTAAAACGAAAAATTAATTTCATGAAGCTTAATATTAAATTACAATAAATTAAAAAAAGGAAACCATGTAATACAAACCTGATAATACAAAAGCAAAAATCAACTTTGTGAGACCTTATATTAGATCAAAGCAAATTAAAAAATAAAAACTAACCTAACAGACTAACTAAATTCTTATGTAATACAAAATAAAATATCAACTTCACGAGGCTAATATTAGATTACTGCAAATTAAAAAAAATAATAATAATAAAATCTGGTCGACTTACCGAACTTATTAATTACCATGATTACTGTAAATCAAAAAAAAATTTGATCGACTAACAAAGTTATTAGTTTCTGTATAATACTAAACTGAGAAATCAATTTGCAATGCCTAATATTAGATTACAGCAAATTAAAAAAAAAAAGAAAAAAAAAGAAAACAAATCTGACTGACTGACTAAAGTTATCAGTTTCCAAATAATACAAAAACAATAAATCAACTTTGTGAGGCCTAATATTAGATTATAGCAAATTAAAAAAAAGAAAAAAGAAAACCAAATATGCCCAGATTACAGCAAATTAAAAAATAAAAATGACAGACTGACTGAAGTTATCAGTCCCATGTAATGCAAACCAAAAAATTAACTTTGTGAGGCCTAATAGGCCTAATATTAGATTAAGCGAAAAAAGAAAAAAAACAAATCCAACTAACTGACTGAAGTTATTAGTTCTCATGTAATGCAAAAATGATAAATCAACTTCGCGAGGCCTAATATTGGATTACAGCAAATTAAAAAAAAATGGAAACAAAATCTGACCGACTGACCAAAGTTATTAGTTCTAATGTAATGCAAAAACGAAAAATCAACTTTGCAAGTCCTAATATTAGATTATAGTAAATTAAAAAAAAAAAAAATGACTGACCAAAGTTATTAGTTACCATGTAATGCAAAAACGAAAAATCAAATTCACGAGGCCTAATATTAGATTACAGTTAATTAAAAAAAATAAATTTGATTAACTGACCAAAGTTATCAGCTTCTGTATAATAAAAAACTAAAAAATCAATTTGCAATGCCTAATATTAGATTACTGCAAATTAAAAAAAAATAAAAAAAGATAAAAAGAAGAAAACAAATCTGACTGACTGACTGAAGTTATCAGGTCCTATGTAATGCAAAAATGATAAATCAACTTTGTGAAGCATAATATTAGATTATAGCAAATTAAAAAAATAGAAAAAAAGAAAACTAAATACAACTGACTAACTGAAGTTATCAAATTCCTATGTAATACAAAAATGAAAAATCAACTTCGCGAGGCTTAATATTAGATTACAGTAAATTAAAAAAAAAGAAATAACTGATCAAAGTTATCAGTTACCATGTAATNATGCAAAAACTATAAATCAAGTTTGTGAGTCCTAATATTAAATTACAACAAATTAAAAAAAAAGGAAACCAAATTCGACCGATTGACTAAAGTTATCGATTTCCATGTAATGCAAAAATGAAAAATTAACTTTGCGAGGCCTAATATTAGATTACATTAAATTAAAAAAAAACAAAAAAAGAGTAAAAAAAGAAACGACTGACCAAAGTTATCAGTTACCATGTAATGCAAAAACAAAAAATCAACTTTGCAAGGCCTAATATTAGATTATAGTAAATTAAAAAAAAATAACTGACTAACCAAAGTTATCAGTTTCTGTGTAATACAAAATTGAAGTTATTAGTCCCATATAATGCAAATGAAAAATCAACTTCACGAGGCCTAATATTAGATTATAGAAAATCAAAAACAAATCTGACTGACTGACCAAAGTTATCAGTTCTTATGTAATGCAAAAACTATAAATCAAGTTTGTGAGTCCTAATATTAAATTACAACAAATTAAAAAAAAAGGAAACCAAATTCGACCGATTGACTAAAGTTATCGATTTCCATGTAATGCAAAAATGAAAAATTAACTTTGCGAGGCCTAATATTAGATTACATTAAATTAAAAAAAAACAAAAAAAGAGTAAAAAAAGAAACGACTGACCAAAGTTATCAGTTACCATGTAATGCAAAAACAAAAAATCAACTTTGCAAGGCCTAATATTAGATTATAGTAAATTAAAAAAAAATAACTGACTAACCAAAGTTATCAGTTTCTGTGTAATACAAAACTGAAAAATCAATTTCGGTAATGCCTAATATTAGATTATAGCAAATTAAAAAAAATAAAAACAAATCTGACTGACTGACCGAAGTTATCAGTTCCTATGCAATGCAAAAATAATAAATCAACTTTGTGAGGCCTGATATTAGATTATAGCAAATTAAAAAAATAGAAAAAAGAAAACAAAATACAATTAACTGACTGAAGTTATCAGTTCCTATGTAATGCAAAAATGAAAAATCAACTTCGCAAGGCTTAATATTAGATTATAGCAAATTAAAAAAAAAGAAACGTCAGATCAAAGTTATCAGTTACTATGTAAAACAAAAACGAAAAAACAACTTTGCGAGGCCTAATATTAGATTATAGTAAATTAAAAAAAAGAAAACCAAATCTGACTGACTGAACGATGTTGTCAGTTCCATGTAATGCAAAAATGAAAAATCAACTTCGCGAGGCCTAATATTAGATTACAGTAAATTAAAAAAAAATCAAAAAAAAATAACTGACCTAAGTTAATAGTTACTATATAATACAAAAATGAAAAATCAACTTCACTAGTTCTAATATTAGATTACAGTAAATTAAAAAAAATTGGACTGACTGACCAAAGTTATTAGCTTCTGTGTAATACAAAACTAAAAATCAATTTCGCTATGCCTAATATTAAATTACAGCAAATTAAAAAAAAAATAAGAAAACAAATCTGACTGACTGACCGAAGTTATCAGTTCCTATGTATTGCAAAAACGATAAATCAACTTCGTAAGGCCTAATATTAAATTATAACAAATTAAAAAAAAATAGAAAAAAAGGAAACCAAATACAATCTACCAACCGAAGTTATCAGTTTCCATGTAATGCAAAAATGAAAAATCAACTTTGCAAGGCTTAATATTAGATTACAGTAAATAAAAAAAATTGACTAATCAAAGTTATCAGTTACCAGTAATACAAAATGAAAAATCAACTTTGTGAGGTCTAATATTAGATTATAGTAAAAAAAGGAAACCAAATTAGATAGACTGAGCGAAGTTATTAGTTTCCATGTAATGCAAAACTGAAAAATCAACTTCACAAGGCCTAATATTAGATTACAGAAATTAAAAAAAAATCAAATCTGACTAACTAACTGTGGTTATTAGCTCTTGTGTAATGCAAAACAAAAAACCAACTTCAAGAGGCCTAATATTAGATTGCAGCAAATTAAAAAAAAGAAGAAAACCAAATCTGACTGACCAATTGAAGTTATCAGTTCCTATGTAATGCAAAATGAAAAATCAACTTCACGAGACCTAATATTAGATTACAGGAAATCAATTAAAAAAAAAAAGGAAAACTAATTTAACCAACTAACTAAAGTTATTAGTTCCCATGTGATACAAAAACAAAAAAAAATCAATTTGTGAGGTCTAATATTAGATTACAGTAAATTAAAAAAAAATTGGAAACCAAATCTAACTGACTAATCAAAGTTATCAGTTCCCACGTAATGCAAAATGAAAAATCAACTTCATGAGCCTAATACTGTATTTGATGCGAACATTATCCTATTAATTTATAGTACAGTAAATTAAAAAAATTTGATGAATTAACAGAATCTATCAATACAAAAGCAAAAAATCAACTTTGTGTGGCCTAAAGCAATCAAAAGTGAACTTCTTGCTCTAATAATTTATTTACAAATATGTTTTAAATAGGAATCGTCATAGGATGACTAAAAATTTTCCACAATTTGATCATGTTTTTAGATGTAGCCAATAAAAACAACACAAAATTAAATTATAATTACATGTAGATAGATAAAAATCAGAAGTTTGTTGTCACTATTATAGTATTAACTATATATAAAAATAAGCTTTCTCATACAACAGTTACATTTTTTGAAGTTGATCCAATAATAGTATTTAAATATAAGCTTAGCCATCATCACTATTAACACAATGAAATGTATAAAAAAATAAGGTCTCCTACACATTACGGTCGAATTTGTTTTAGGAGTATAGATTATAACAGAATGATATAAGTGCATGTGTTTAAGATATCCAATCAAATTACGAATAAAAGACCAATCAGCATGCAGAGCAGATTATTAGATTTCTTTATTGTAGTTTCTAATCACAAGCACATGCAATATCATAATAATTTGCGATTTACAAAATGATGCATCTTTGGAATTTGTAAAAGCAGTTTACCTAAATGCTAATCTGATAGCACGATTGTGAGTTGCATTTCTTAACCAAGGATCTGATATAAATATATTATTTCATAACTTTTCTTTTTGTATTGATATTACTATAATCATCCCTCATTGTAACTAATATTCAGGTAATTGCAATGATTGTAATATGACAATCTTCAAAATTTCCAAAGATAAATAAGATCATTTTAAAATCTACTCTATAACAAATTGCAGCAAGGAATGATACTGCAATTAGAGCCATTAATTGGTCTGTCTGGTCCATCCCAGTTAAAAGACCATCTGGTCTTTTAAAAAACCAGTTCAGACGCGGTCCAGGACTGAAATAGGACCAAATAGAGCTAGACTGGATGGACTGATGATCAATGTAATACCTTTTTGCTATAACGGTGAAATTAAGTTTGTCAGTATAAAAAATTACAATAGGACCAAGAAATATATATAGATAGGTCAGGTTAATTATAGGATTACTAAAAAAGGGGTCCGCTAAAGCCTTGTATCCACATGACTTTTTATATGTAGATTAGCCAATCAGAATCATGAAATTTTGTTTACACAGAGAAGTCAAAAAACAAAAAACTGCAAAAATATAAAAACGATTGTCTAAACCCGTTTTGGTGCATTAATAAAAAATGTAGTGAAGGCAATTTTACCTATATTTATATCCTCTCCTAATGGTAAACTAACTCTAACCCTAATTATAACTAAAATTTCAAAAGTCACGTGGGTACAAGGCTTTAGCGATCCTCTAAAAAAGGAAAAATTTATAGAAAAACCTCAAAAATAAGCAAAAAATTACTATAAATAGAAAAGATCTGCATAAAAAACCTCAAAAATAAGCAAACTCATACCTGACCTATCTATGTATATTTTGGGGTCCTATTAGATTATATTAATATGTTTGATAATTTTAGTTATACATAAATTATGGATTAGAAAATAATATAGTATATTAATATAGCAAAATAACTACTTCGTAAATATGAACTTTATAGTTAAAATTAGTTAAAAAGATATTTTGTCAATTTTAACTACTTAATATTCAATAATTTGATTGAATAATATAATTATAATTGGGCATGCCAAATTTCAATCTTGTACTAATTCAAGACAAGAATTTCTTAATATATGAAAAAATTAAAGTAATCAACAAAACGATTAGATATTACTTGTATAGAAAAAAATATTTATTCATAAAATATTGTTAGCATTTATATGTTTGTCAAATACTTAAATATTTATAAACTTAATTGATGATCCGCCAGTCAACAGATGCAGGATCATAGTGTGATGCAAATTACTATGTAAATCACTTATAGACGAAATGCCACGATCACCCAAGGAAAAATATTTTTTTACTAAGTTAATAAGTTATGTCTACTAATTGAAAGTTGTAGAGCTCGTCGAGACGCATCTAACGGTGGTTAGATCATCAAAATCGGCCCAGTAGATGCTTAGATATCGTCAAAAAACGATTGGACGACTATGTAAAATTCTATGTAAACAAACATTTGTTTACATAAAATTTTACATAGTCGCCCAATCGTTTTTTGATGATAACTCAGCATCTACTGGACCAATTTTGATGATCTTACCACCTTTAGATTCGTCATAATGAGCTTTACAACTTTCAATTAATCGGCATAATTCATTAACTTAGTAAAAAAAATATTTTTCCTTGGGTGATCGAGGCATTTCTGCTATAATAATCTATATTATAGGTAGAAATGCCACGATCACCCAAGGAAAAATATTTTTTTGAATAAGTTAATGAATTATGCCGATTAATTGAAAGTTGTAGAGCTCATTATGACGAATCTAAAGGTGTTAAGATCATCAAAATTGGCCCAGTAGATGCTGAGTTATCATCAAAAAACGATTGGGCGACTATGTAAAATTTTATGTAAACAAATAAATGTTTGTTTACATAGAATTTTACATAGTCGTCCAATCGTTTTTTGACGATATCTCCGCATCTACTGGCCGATTTTGATGATCTAACCTCCGTTAGATGCGTCTGACGAGCTCTACAACTTTCAATTAGTTGACATAACTTATTAACTTAGTAAAAAAATATTTTTCCTTGGGTGATCGTGACATTTCGTCTATAAGTAATTTACATAGTAATTTGTATCACATTACACTATGATCATGCATCTGTTGACTGGTGGATCATCAATTAATATATTTAATAAGGTAGCTGCGCAATGCAGTCACACTAAAACCAGGAACGTAGACAATAGTTTTGTAATATGACTTTTAGAATATTATAAAGTTTTTCTGTATTTCGCAAAATGATGCATAGGGGTGTAATTTCAAATTTTAGCCTATATTAAGCATAATTCAGGCCAGCATATTAAATAATATCATAGACATTATTATGCAACAATAAAGTAATCAAATATAACAATTAAATTAATTTGGAAAAAAAAAACAAATTTTTTATATATGCTATTACCAAATAAAAGAGCAATAATATTTAGAAATAGCAAAGGTTATAACTGGTCATAAGACCATTTGAGGTTAATTGTTTGGTTAACATTACCAGCTATATCACCCCGCTGAAGTCTCACCCTACCTCCCCTGAAAATGAACAGCTAATCAAAACGCTGGATAACTTTCACCAATCATCTGATTTATTTCAACCAATGAAAATTGGCCCATCTTCGTTCATTTTTATATGATTGTTTTATATTTTCATTTCATTTTACCCTTCCAAGAGTACTGAAAAAGTGATGTTAACCAAAGAACAAAGAATCAACTTCAAACGGCCTAACTATAATTGATACCAGTTAGAAGTTCCTAACTGATTGGTTAAAAATCTGAGCAATAATAAATTATTATAGCTTTAATATTTGTATGGGAACCACTGATTGAAGAAAACTTTAGGCAATGCAACAATAACCAGGAAGTGCAGTTAATATTAAGGTTCAATTATGATATTCAAGTAGATTAATAGCAAAAACGATCTTTGCACCACAAGGATGGTAAATAATATGAAATGACCTCATGACTCAAATGAATAATGACAAGATGTTGGTCATTTCGAAAGGTGAAATGACCTATTGGTTATTTAAAATTTAATATTAAAACTAGAGATATAGTAATTTAGTTGGTCACAATTTCTTAATCAGTTATTTAATCAAACATGTTGTTACAAGCGACTATAGCCTTCTATATAGTACTTGCAACACAGCACACAGCGACAAGGATCTTGTAAGGGTCAGAGAAGATATGAAGCGGTGTGGAAGTGGAATATTACTTCACTAGAGCGGTTTAGTTTATATTTATTAATTAATAAGAGTATTATTTATTTAGCAAAGATATAT
>QKWP01003431.1:6509-23488 GCA_003550325.1 Gigaspora rosea | reverse complement strand
TGCAATGACACGCTCAGAAAGACCAGCAAGCGATTTTTGAACAATTTGCCAACGAATATGATTTGAAAGTATCATAATACGAATAAAGGTTGTACATATAATTTTCGTAATATTTACAAGTGTACAAAGTCTGTTCTTTTTGCAAATGTATGTATTATATTTCATACATAGCTATATAGTAAATATACTAATTCTAATATGTACGTACATATTATTTTCCAAAATTTAACAATAATTTGTTGTGCCTATTATAATGATCTGCTCAAATCTAACCATATTAGTAATATAATATTGATTAAAACACACGTGATCACCCGTCGGCCGACAACATTTCGGGATAAGGGTGGTCCGTGAATTTTGAAATTAGCTGTAATACAACTCTTAACTTTATACGCTGCCAAAGAAATTTTTTTGTTTGCGAATTATAAAAAAACTTACACGAGTAATTTTTTTCATCAAAACCAAAAAGTGACTCTTATATTTAATTTTAAAAAGTAAGCAATTTGAAATGAACTTTGTGTTATGTTACATCAATTCTTCATTCACTATGAGCATTGTTTGTGCAGTCAATATATTACTATATACTATGAGCATTGTTCACATAGTCAATATATATATTATATATATACAATGTTTGTAATCGCATTTACAATTTTTAAATTTTCATTCAAAACTACTAAAATTTTAGTAATATAGATAAAGTTACGAAAATTTTTTTTAATCTTACAACTTTTGAAATTAATAATATCAATACTTTTTTTACCAAAAAATTCTATTGCATATACCACGTCATAAAGCCACAAGCCAAGAACAAAGAAAAACTAATGCAGCATATTAATATAAATATGTTACTCATATTTTTCTTTATATCACAATTTTGCCTCTTAGTTAATTACTATCATACTATTTCACCTTTGTATTAAATTATGACATTTTTAATGCTTTATTGTTATATACTTGATTAACTTTAGTAATATAGATTTAAACATTACCAACTACATAATCAAGTTCTCTTTGTGTTCATGAATACATATGTACCCCATGATAGTTCAAACAATATAATTTTATTATGTTCCTACAAACTGTTCCATTTATTGCGTTTCAAATTGGATCAAATATTTATAATTAGTAAATTAATATTAATAGTTAAGATTTTTTTGTCTATAATTGTATTTCACTCTATAAAAGAGGTTATTTTTTGTGTCCTGTATATTAGACAAAATAACTGCATACAAAAATTATAATTTTGAACCAAAATCTATTGATTATTGTTGATACTTTTTTTTTTATAATTACTATAGCACAGATGTAAGGACGTGCCTAACTGCTAATATACATATAAAGTTTTAAAAACTTACCACTTAGTTTATACTAGTTTATTACGAATGTACAAATATCTATTTTTTTAAAATACGCTTAGCAGTTAAAATTGAAATTTTGGAGACCCTGGGTTGGATAGCACAGTGGTTAGCGCTCCGGGGTCACACTCGCAAGGCCGCCGGTTCGAGTCTAGTGGATGACAAAAACCGTGTAGGAACCACGAGTGTTAAAGATCTGTGATGAGGAATAGCACTTCTTTCCATTTCCGGACAAGGTACTAACAGAGCTGTGTGACATAGCCACATGGGTCATGCGGTACCCAGAAAAGGGAAAAAAAATCTGACAAGAAACGTCGTAAACATAAGGACCATCCACTATAAAAAGGAAAATCCTGTTGAACAAGAGAATACTTCCGGTGGAACTCCGGTTGTACGATACAACATGATGTTGGATACTAAATTAGAAAGACGTCCCACGAGGAAAATCCAGGCCTGACCCAAACTCGGAAGGGAGTACCTGGGGTAGATGAAAAATGGACCTATACAAGCATGTCGGCGGAGTAAACTAACTCCTTAAAGTTGATCTAAGAAGCCTACGGGTGGGGTGCACCGAATGACGGACCGGCTGGACTCGGCCAGAAAAACTGGATGAAGGAGAGTAGGGTAGGATAGACTTCGTAGGACAAATTAAAAATAGAAATAGTATATGTAATGAAAATGTAGGGGGCCCGGTGGGTCCCCATGACCAATGATCTTAATAAAGACCGCCAACAGTGGCTTCGGGTGTTCAAAAGCCCGAGGAAATTTAAAAAAAAAAAATTGCAATTTTGCTAACGTCACTATCTTTCACGTGAAGTTGCATGGCGGATTAAAATAGTCAACCAATCAGATTCTTCGTGTAACTTCGCATGCATAAAAAAAAGTAACACACATGATCAGTCCAACATCACGTATCGCTATGAACATAGTGCCGAAGAAAGACTTTTTATAGTAAAAGTTTTTCGAATTAACGTTCTATATTAAATCATTATAACATTTTAAATTCTATAAAAGCAGGGATGATGCAAATTAAGGCAGACATTTATACGATTTAGATTATCTTTTGGTAAAAATCATTCTTAGCTTCGAACGGACACTATTATTTACTATATAAAATCTTAAAAGAAACTTACTCCTCGTGGACTTAGAAGGCAAAATATATCGGACCGTGTAAATTTTATATTGTAGAGTATAATTGTTGGCAAAACCCATGGGATTTGGGATTTGGTCATGGGTCAAACCCGACCAAACGGTTTGTCCAGTCATGCTTGAAAATCCCATATGGCAAAAATGGTCAAATCCCAATCCCAAATTCCTAATCCCCAAATCCAAATCCCAAACTCCCCAAATCTCATCCCAAATTCCAAATCCCAAACTCCAGCCAAATCCCAAATCCCATCCAAAAAACCCAAATCCCAAACTCTGGCCAAATTCCAAAACCAATAGTTACTTATTATTTATCCAAATTAGTACAAATTATCGAATTTGCAAACCTATTGTTCACAATGCAGAGCCCATAAACCTTGATACCACATTCCATAATAGTGTATTAGATGCATTGATATCGATATAGAATGTTCAGACTTATACCCGAAAAATTGTTGTCGAAGGGACGCTTAATGTTGGAGATTGTTATCGAAACTGGAATTTTGGATTTGGAATTGGAATTAGGAATTGGGATTGGGATTTTACCAGAGTTTGGGATTTGGAATTATAACAGCTTAAACCAGTTTGGGATTTGGGATTTGTCCAATTGGAGCTTGGGTTTGGGTGGAATTTTAAAGATTTATAGTTTTGCCAACAAGTATACTGTAGAGTGAAAGTAACTGGAAATATTTTTGTCTAAGCTCCTTTATTATAATATTTAACTAAATTTTTATTGTTAACTGTTTAATTTGAAAGTGACAGGTTTTTTTTCCGAATTTAATGTTTAAATTTAGTCGCTTCTATGGTGTACTTGGATTTATCAACCGTAAATTAAAGCTTGATTTATATCGTTTAGATTCTTTAATGAATTTGGGGTTGTTATTAATAAATACGCACTCCATCTATCCTCTAAGATAAATGTGAATAAGTTTTTGCATGTATTTATTAGTTTGTAAGCTTTGTAAGCATCTTCATACTAAGTTTTTTTTCGTAGCATTAACGGTAAACACAATTATGTATGCAGGCAAAAGGTGAGAAATAAAAACGATAGAGTAGGAATTGAATCTGAATACTTCTCAAATGTTATTACCGAATGTTTTTATCAGACAGATTTGATTGTGTTTGACCGATGGATGTGCTACAATATCAATATGGCTACAATGCGTGAAATTGCAAAAGTTCTCAAGTAAAAAAAATCGCATATTAATATGCCATGAATAGTATGCAGAGAAACAGAAGGGAAAGTTCTCATCAGACAGATACTTCATAACTAATTGACTGAATCGGAGTATGACAAGTTTTTAGACTTCGCAATATCGACGTGGTCGAAATATGTATGCAAAGTAAACATGTATATACAAAGTGAATAGAAAATTGGAATTGGATCTAAAAGTTCCTCAAACTAAATGCTGTACCGATTGTTTTCATCAGCCTGTTACATATAACAAGTAATGTTACTAGTGGCCGTAGCACAACTTGTCATGATTGTTCAAAATATTGAAGCTATGGGATCCTGCAGAAATGTAAGCTCATTTTGCGTATATTTGACCTGATGTTCCTAAAAATATAAAGGAATATTGGCAAGAGTTCCTTTCAGATAAGAATATCAATTACAAACGAACAAAAAGCGGTTTATAATTATTAGTAATTAAGTATCTAATTGTAACAGGTAATATAGAAAATGGTGCAATAGCGATAGATCGATATTTAATAATATAGATAATATACAGTATATAATTCATATTTAATACGTAAATTTAATGCTTTATAGTGCGTAATTAAAATAAATTCTTATACATGTTACACGATACTATCGACTTTTTAAATAATGCATAAATTATTAAAAATACAAAATTTTAAATTCTATAATACAAAATTAATTTAATTAAGTTGACGATGCTATTTATAACAAAATGATTTATGACTTGTCATAATAGACCTTCACAAAAGTATCGACAAGGAATTCGTGCCTCTTTTTCCTTCTTGCGAGAATGATGAGTGTGTTTTGGGAAAGTTTATGCAAAGATGTTGCGTAATCGCAAAACTGGAAGCCTGATATGTGTCATACTTTTTACCGTATTTCTTTTCCCGGACAGAACTGTTGGGGGTCTCGAAAGTAATGCAAGATTACCGACTCTGTTCAGGTATTTTTTGATGACAGTGTGATGCCAACCTGTGAGACCTGATACATATGTAAAATTTGTTGGTGAAAAATGAATATTAGGTTGCAAAGAATATGTATATTTAGTTACCAGTACGCCAAGGGGACATTCCTCCGGGCTGTGCTGCTGATTGAGGACAGATATGCTCAATTGTCATATCAATCTCGGGACACAGCGCATTGATATGTGGATCCGCTAGTTTCTCATTGTTCTTGGCAAGAACGAATTTTCTTATATCAGGATAATTGTACACATCGCATTTGTCAATTGCTTCTCGGAATTGGCCTTCGTCGATTTCAGCGGAAGGTTTAAACGTGATTTGGTCTAAATCCATATTATCTCCGGAGGAAGGATCTACAGTAATCTGGCTCTGCCGAAGCTGAATTGAAAGGAATTAATATAACTTTATATAAACGTAAAATAGAATATCATAACAAATATCATACATTTTGAACCCATTTTTTTATAAATTCTGTAATTTCTTTGTTGAGACAAAATGGTCGAGCGAGTAAGAAATATACCATAACGACCTCTAGTTCACGGAAAAAAGTTTTATGCTGTTCAGGCGTATTATTTTCTTCGTATTGTCGAAAATATTCAACACCAAGTGCTATCCAGGTTGGATGAGTTTGATTAAATTGACGTAACCATATAAGGGGTTCAATATCAATCCGGTTAAGTACGTGAAGGAACGCCAACGTATAAGGACCTAACAATTTGGAGACAAAATTTTCCGCCGTAACAACATTATCCTGAAGAATTTTGTCGATATTTTCCACAATTGAGTTGACTTCAAAGCAAATTGGTAATATCTTAGTTATGAGATTGATAAACTGTTCCTCGGAGAGCATTTGTAAAAATCCATTGAACTCTGTCGCCACATTTTCTCGACTGCTTGGAGTTGCGCGAGTGAGAAGCAAATATTTTAAGGTGTCAATTACCGAAAGCTGCCTTCCGCGGTCATTCAGAGTGCTGAAGATTCTGAATGCTGGTTTTTCATCCTTATAATAATAATAATAATGATGTATATATATTGAGGTCATACAGTTTTGAATAAATTTCTAGTTATAATAACCCATACCTAATTTTGATTACGACCACGTGAAGGTTCATCAGCATATAGTAAATAAATCGAGGTACATTTTGTCGAGTGATTGTTTTCTCCAGATAATCGTGAACAACAAATAAGTTCCTCATCATATGCTGGATGGGTTCCTTAATACTAGTATCGAGGTTTTCTGGGCTCCTATTAAAATCATTTATGTCATCGACCAACTTATAGGAATTGTTGAAATCTAGGAAATATTCTACGAACTCGTCATTGATATTCAGAGATGGAAAAAAGCGATGTCGCTTTCCACGTAATGTGAGAGGATCTTCTCGTTGAGTTAGACGATCGGTGATATGTTCTGTGAATTTTTCCTCAATCTGCATAGATCTCAGCAACGAGAGTAATAGGATGATGGTGGTGATACGTTGTTGTCCATCTATTATATCGACAGCAAATGGTTCGCACTCTTTCGAAGCCTTCGACTATTGAACCAAGAAAATAATCATTATCTTGCCTAGCTAAAGTTTCCCAGACGTCCTGAACTAGCTGGATTGCGTTGTCAGTTGTCCATTCACTAGTATATTAGCCCGTGCCTCCGGCACGGGTTAAGGGATTATACCGGTAGTCGTTTAAAATTAATGCATATTTTTAATTATGTAAGATATAAAAATTTTTGATGCTTTACGCTGATGATTTTAATGAATGAAAAATGATTACGGTTAATTATACTTCATACACACACTGGTAATTTATTAAATGAATAAATGATTATAGTTAGTTAATACATTGTCCTAAAACACAATCGTTAAAGTGAACAGAATTAAACTTCATACTCACACTGGTAATTTATTAAATGATTAAATAATTATAGTTAATACATTGTCCTGAAACACAATCGTTAAAGTGAACAGAATTAAACTTAATCTCATCCTGGTAATTTATTGAACGATTAAATGCTCATGCTAGTAATTTATTGGACGATTAAATGATTACATACAACAATCTCACAATCGTTAAAGTGGACAGAATTAAACTTCATACTCATCCTGGTAATTTATTGAACGATTAAATGATTATAGTTAATCATACATCGTCTTGAAACACAATCATCAATGCGAACAGAATTAAACTTCATACTGACCATGAATAATTAGATCTTCATACTCACCCTAGTGATTTTATTGAATGATTAAATGATTACGGTTAATCATACATTGTCCTGAACACAATCAATAAAGTGAATAGAATTAATCTTCACACTCATCCTGGTAATTTATTGAAGAATCATACATTCTCCTGAACACAATCGTTAAAGTGAACAGAATTAAACTTTGTACTCACCCTGGTAATTTATTGAACAAATAAATGGTTACGGTTAATTATACAGAAAACCATTGTTAAAGTGAACAGAATTAAACTTCATATTCACCCGTGATTTCATAGATTGATAATGTAAACATCCAACCGATAATAATTTACAATTTAAAATAGGATTCAACCAAAATTTTTTTACAAAATTTGATCACGTTTTGGGATGAGTTAGTTTGCTTTGAAATTATCTTGATATTTACCATAAAAAAATTCTGTTACAGATCTTTTCTTTGTCGATAATTCGAGTTAACTGAAGTCAATGATAGCTAATGCTAAGCAGGGATATGCCAGAAACAAACTGGTCAGGCCTAGAAACTCAGCCATTAGTCCTAATCGGGAGCACAGATAAGCCAATCTTGCGTGAATCAGCACATGAAGTCATATAAGCACAAAATTTTAATTAGTTGCCTATTCGGGCACTGTCCAACACTAATAACCATTGTTAGGGTTGACAAATCTGCCGAACTCCCAACCCATATAGAATCTGCCTTTTGTGGCTTCAACTCAAAGCTGTTTAATGCAGTGTGGGAGACCATCGGCATCACGAATTCAGCAATTATAGTCTCAGCTTATACATCATATATGCTCATTTAATCACATGTCATGTGCATACAAATCATTACTCACCGCACGTGAAACACAATCGTGTATAAACAAAAAAATGCGTTAGGTAGACTGAAGCATCACCATCACCACTATAGGTTATTTGGAACTGCCATCTTATGAAAGGGTTATTCGACACATACAATTTTTTTTATCCCCCAGCCCTTCCTAATAATACAGCTGATGATCATCGGCAAATTTCGATAATTATTTTTCGATAATAAAATGTAGTTTTCGATAATAAAATTTTTGGCCAGTATTACCGAAACGATATACTGGCCGAAAATTATATTATCAAAAACTGTGACAGATCATAATGAAATCCAGATTAAAAAGAAATAATAGTATAAAATCTCGAAAACTAAATTTTTTTGGAGTGCATTTTTTAGGGTTAGGGTTAGGGTTAGTTTTAAAAAAAATTATAATAAACAAGTATTAATAGATTTTAGAAGGCTAGCAGGTTAAGTATAGAATGTAGATTTCATTTTAAATTATGATCTGCGACAAAAACTACATTTTTATTACCGACAATTTATTTGTAATTATGCTATGATCATCGCATTTAGGGTGAAACCTGAGTTGTTGAATTCTAGTAATAAAAAAAACATATTTAGTTAGTGCAATTCCGACAATAATAAAAGACATTTTTTATAGTGATCGTCATGCACTTTAATCGAGAGAAAAACCTGTTAAAGCGATGTTTGGTTAAACAATTCTCATACAATAGATAAATATAGTAGAATTTCACGTTTAATTGCGTTTAATCATATATATCAGATACATATGTACATTACGTAATGCTACGATCAAAATACTACTCTGTTACTCATAGGCTAATTCGCACCATCATTATTGTAATATAGATTCTCTTATTCATGTTTTTATCATTGCACTTGCGACTATACCTATGTATAGTACTTTGTGAATTGTCATATGCGCGAACTTTTTCTACAAAAAACATTTATCGTTCACACATACTTTTCATTGAACGCAACATGCATATATGATGCAAACGAATGGATAAAAAAAGCAAAAACCTGTTAGGTAGAAACCTGTTCCTGAAATTTCACCACCGTCACCGTAGGTTATTCGGCACCGCCATCTAATGAAAGGGTTATTCGGCACCTGAAATTTTTTTATCCCCCAGCCCTTCCTTGTAGTATAGAATATGGACGTTGATATTCAGGGATATGGGAACTCATAATCTCCAGTAAAGAGCCGATTGAGCTCAATTCCTACGGTTGTAAAAGGTAACGGGTTTGTTGTCATGTTACTTTAAATCATTCACCGTTTAAATACAGATCAGTATGGTAGTACAGACCGATTTTAAAATTTGTACTGATCCGGGTTAGGAATGATAGCCTGCCTATTTCTTTAAATGGGATCTATACGAAAATAAATGATCATTAATATTGGTCTAATTATCGTTATGAACATAGTGTCGAAGAAAGACTTTTTATGGTAAACATCAGTGTTTAAAATAGAAATTTTAATTTACCGGCACATGCACCTGCTATATAAAAAAATACCGGTTAAAGAAAAAAAAACCTGTAAAAAAATTTTTATATAAAGTAAGTATTTGTAGCCAATTTGCATTAGTTGATTTTTTTTTTTCAAATCTAACCTAAATAGCACAATGCCTTTTACAACAGATTTTTCCCTTCCTTTTTTCCTCTGACATGTGATGATCCTCGTGATAATAACCTAAGCATGACTATTGTCATGCATCAGGTTATTAAATTCAATAATATCCTGACACTTCACTCTCTATGAAATCATATACTACGTTATACTACGTTTCTAGTAGCTTATATATGCACCGGTTACTTCAAGAAATTCCGGATCATGCACTGTTTGTTGCACCGGCCCAATTTTAAAATACCGGCGTATGCAATATAAAAAACGGTAGATCCGGATTTTTATCATGCTATTTTATACACTGGTAAACATTGATTTTACTTCGTCTTTAATTCCTCTCAATATTTAACATTTTAAAATTCTATAAAAGCAAGGAATTAATAAAGTGTCTTTACATAATGTCGGGGATGATGCAATTTGGATGATCGTGAAGTTGACGCAGAGTTATCGGGTAATTTATTTATACGATTTAGAGTACTTTCTGGTAAAAATCATCTTAGCTTCGAACGGACACTATTATTCACTATACAAAATAATCTCAAAAGAAACTTACTCCTCGTGGACTCAGAAGACGAAATTTATTATCATCTATTGGACCGTGCAAATTTTATTGTAGAGTATAGTTGTTGGCAAAATCCATGGGATTTGGTCATGGGACAAACCCGGCCAAATGGGTTTGTCCAGTCATGCTTGAAAATCCTATATGGCAACAATGGACAAATCTCAATCCTGAAATTTCCAAATCCAAATTCCAAATCCCAAATTCCAAATCCCATCCAAGATCCCAAATCTCCAACTCCAAAACCAATAATTACTTATTATCGTGCAAACTCATATGATCATGAAAAAATTTCTTATTGTTATTTTTTGTATGTTATTACGTAAGCACAAATTAAAACTCAGTTAGCCAATCACAACTTTTAAATCATGATCATAATTGCACGATAACATCTTTATTGGATCATGCGATGATAAATATCACAAAATTTGTTCTGTCGGAACAAATGATTGGTCGAAATGTGCCGCGTAGCGGCACGTGTCAGCCAATCATTTGCTCCGACAAACCAAATTTCATGATATTAATCGTTGCATGACCAATATCTTATAAATATTGGCAAGAGTTCCTTTCACAAACGAACAAAATCATAATTATATTATATTATAATTAAATATCTAATTATAATATAGAAAATGGTATAATAGCGATATTTAATAATGTAGATTGTACATAGCTCATATGTAATTTGTAGATGTAATCCTTTATTGTGCGTAGTCAAATAAATAAATAAATTCTAATGCAAGTTACACAATACCATCGACTTTTTAAATAATGCAAATTATTTTAAGTTGGCGATGCTATTTATAACTTATGACTTGTCATAATAGCTCTTCACAAAAGTATTGACAAGGAATGTGTGCCTCTTTTCCACATCTTCTGACGAGAATGATATGGGAAAGTTTTTGGTAAGATGTTGCGTAATCGCAAAACTGGAATCCCGATATCTGTCATATTTTTTATCGTATTGTTTTTCCCGGACCGAACTGTTGGAGGGCCTTGAGAGCAATACAAGATTACCGACTCTGTGCATGTATTTTTTAATGACAGTGTGATGCCAACTTGTGGGACCTGATACATATGTAAAATTTGTTGGTGAAAAATGAATATTAGGTTGCAAAGTATATGTATATTTAGTTACCAGTACGCCAAGGGGACATTCCTCCGGGCTGTGCTGCTGATTGAGGACAGATATGCTCAATGTTATATCAATCTCGGGATACAGCACATTGACATATGGATCCGCTATTTTCCCATTGATCTTGGCAAGAACGAATTTACTTATATCAGGATAATTGTATACATCGCATTTGTAAATTGCTTCTCGGGCGGAAGGTTGAAACGTAATTTGATCTAAATCCATATCATCTCCGGAGGAGGGATCTACAATAATCTGGTTTTGCCGAAGCTGAATTGAAAGGAATTAATATAACTTTATATAAACGTATAATAGAATATCATAACAAATATCATACTTTTTGAACCCATTTTTTTATAAATTCTGTTATTTCTTTGTTGAGACAAAATGGTCGAGCGAGTAAGAAATATACCATAACGACCTCTAGTTCACGGAAAAAAGTTTTATGCTGTTCAGGCGTATTATTTTCTTCGTATTGTCGAAAATATTCAACACCAAGTGCCATCCAGGTTGGATGAGTTTGATTAAATTGACGTAACCCTATAAGGGGTTCTCCGGTTAAGTATGTGACGTAACGCCAACGTATAAGGACCTAACAATTTGGTGACAAAATTTTCCGCCGTAACACTATTATCCTCAAGAATTTTGTCGATATTATCCACAATCGAGTTGACTTCAAAGCAAATTGGTATTAGTTATGATATTAATAAACTGTTCCTCGGAGAGCATTTGTGAGAAGTCATTGAACTCTACCGCCACATCTTCTCGTCAGCTTGAATCTGCGCGAGTGAGAAGTAAATATTTTAAGTTGTCAATAACCGAAAGCTGCCTTCCGCGATCATTCAGAGTACTGAAGATTCTGAATGCTGATTTTTCATCCTTATAATAGCAATAATAATAATGTAGTTTTGAATAAATTTCTAGTTATAATAACCCATACCTGAATCAAACATGGCGTCGAAACGAAACCTACCCGAAACTAGTTTCGGAAGGGTTCTAATCCCGAAACTAGTTTCGGATTTTTTTAAAAAATATCGAAACTTCGAAACCCGAAACCCCGTAACTATAATCCGAAACCCAAACCTATAATCCGAAACTCAAAATATAATATTGAAGCCTTTAAAATTTATTATAAAGTTGATTTATTTTTAATGAACCCAAAATGTAAACTATAACATTATATAGATCATTTTTATTTATGTTTTTTTTTTCACTGCCTCGGTCTGTTCGGGGGGGGGGTTTTTTAAGCTGGTCAACTTTATTTTTAATATCATACCGTTATTACAATTGATTTCAAAATTCTAGGGCGATAGAAAAAATTGCTAATGATGAATCGATAAATATTTTGATACCAACAATTTATTTAATTTTGCGGTAACTTAGATATAGACGTACTAATTACTTATTTATTACTTGATATTGTACCAGTTTTTATGTAGTAAAGTAAAAAAACTGATGCTTACAAAAGCAACCTTGATTGTCAGAATATAAACTCGGAATTATACTTTTCATGTTATACTTGTGAATAATAACAACAAAAAGGACTGCACGTATGCAATAAATTGTTGGATGCATTCCAGCCCAAATGGCGTTGGATATTCAAATTTTATTGTATTCTTTAAGGAGATATATAACATACATCAATGCGATTAATTATATTGAAGAGATACATAGCATACATCAGTGCATTTGAAAGAGATATATAATACATTAATGCAATAAACGTATATGGAAGTTTGGGTAGTTTTTGGCGTTCAGGTGAGGTTTTGGGTTTCGAATGAGGTTTCGGGTGTTGGGAGAGGTTTCAAGTTTCAGATAAGGTTTCGGAAGTTATAATCCGAAGCCCGAAACTTTCGGATTTGGCACAAAAGGGTTTCGGCGCCAACTTTGGAGAGAATAAACAAATAAATTATTGATGTTTTGGCAGTTTCGGGGTTTCGGTTGAGGTTTCGGGTTTCGATCGAGGTTTCGGGTTTCGGTTGAGGTTTCGAGTTTCGGATAAGGTTTCGGAAGCTATAATTCGAAACCCGAACCTTTCGGAATCGCCAAAAAAGGTTTCGGTGCCATCTCTGACCTGAATTTTGATTACGACCACGTGTACGTTCATCAGCATATAGCCAATAAATTGAAGTATTTTTTGTCGAGTGATTGTTTTCTCCATAAATTCGTGAATAACAAATAAGTTCCTCATCATATGCTGTATGGGTTCCTTAAGCTCAAAGTTTTCTGGGTTCCTACTAAAATTATTTATATGATCGACCAAATTATAGGCATTTTCGAAATCTAGGAAATATTTTACGAAATCGCCACCGATATTCGGAGATGGAAAAAGCGATGTCGCTTCCCACGTGATGTAAGAAGATCTTCTCGTTGAGTTAGACGATCGGTGATATGATCTGTGAATTTTTCCTCAATCTGCATAGATCTTAGCAACGAGAGTAATAGGATGATGGTGGTGATGCGTTGTTGTCCATCTATTATATCGACAGAAAATGGTTCGCACTCTTTCGAAGCCTTCGAAGCGAGAACTATTGAGCCAAGAAAAAAATCATTTTCTTGCCTCTCTAAAGCTTCCCAGATGTTCTGAACTAGCTGGAATGCGTTGTCAGTTGTCCATTCATATGGACGTTGATATTCAGGGATACGAAAAACATTGGCACGCACTTTGTTTATAGCTGGAAGCCAGCTACCTAAGTAGCTGGCAACAATTTTATTAGATTTTATTAAATATTGCGCGCATGAGCGGCGGTACAATGAGTGTAGAGGTGAGTTTGTATATAGATTTTATAGGTGCTAAAACAGTGAATTTCCCGAAGTTTAGCAATGGTTATTGTGCTGAGAGTCACTGTAATAGACCAGGTTGAGATAGTTTGAGCGAAGTCAAGACAATTGTCGGCCGGTGGTTTCCCGCCTGCTGAAGCAGGCCGGCCGTAAAAAAATGTTAGAATCAAGTGGCTGTCATATCGGAGTCTCGATCTTTGTTTGAGGCGGGTTGGGCGGGGCAAAAGATTGATTCTGAAACTTTCTGAGTGAGAGTTGGTGTTTGCCATCCGTTCATATTTATGTGATGGCTTGTCGCACAATAGGATCTGCATTGCAGCTGTAGCTGCTATTCGTTTGTGTTACCAGATGCGCACGTGATTCAGACGATCCATGCCTGTGATTGGTGCAGCAAATCACGTGCGTTTGTTGTTGGCAGTTTGTGTAGCCCGAGTACCCTTCGATTGGGCCCCACCAGGAGGGCCCCACCAGTAGGGTGTCCAGGATTATGATGCGATGATGGCCAAATTATGCATGCGGCAAGTTGTAAATTATACAAATTATGCAAATTTTTACCAAAATTATGTACATATTATGCGCAATATTTAAAATTATGTAAAATATGCGATTTCAAATTTTATTTAATTATTATTAGTAATCTGATTGAAATACATCATATTTAACATTTCAATTGTTTCAGAAGAAAGTACATGTCGGTTATCAGCTAAAATATTTTTGTATGCTGAAAAACTACGCTCAACATCAACAGCAGAAATTGGAACCCAAATATATTTTAAAGCAATTCTACTTAAGGAAGGTAAAAGATAAGTTTTTTCTAACCAATATTCTTCTAAATCAAAATCTGACTCAAAAATTTCATTTCCACCACAATATATTCCCCATTCATGAATTAATTGATTACTTGGTTCATTAAATTCTGGAATTATTGAGTATAAAAAAAGACTTTTCCTAGTAGCTTGTTGACGAATCCATCGAGGCTCAAAACATTGAATAGCTCTAAATAGTACAAGTGCTGAATGCTCTGTAATATGTTTGTTAAATTTGCTTAATGCTAATTCAAATGCTTCACGAAACATAGCTATATAAGGTTCAGAATTAATATTTCTTGTAATAAGTTCATCATTCATTTGAGTACTAAAAGGCGGATTAATTGTTCCATTTTCCAAAAATGCTTGTGTTTGTTCTATACGAGATATTACATATGGAGCAACAGGTTTGTTTCGAATCTCAAAAAATTCTAAATCATTTACAAGCCTAAAATTAAATATTTATATTGTATATTAGTATTTAATTAATAAATAAATAAATTATATACTATACGTACGATTGTGCATTAAAAGTTATAAACATAATAATCAATTTTAAAAAAAATAAATGTTCACGGTCTTGAAATGATCTATTCAATTCTTGAAGTGCATTACTTGCCTTGTTACCTGCTAAATTAATTTTATCAGAAATAAAATTTGAAAAAAGATCCAAATAAGGGTGTAACCAAAAAATAAACCGAAACCAGGAATTCCATCTGGTTTTAACAGGAAGTGGTGGAAAAGTAGGACGAACTTCATTTAATGCATTTGATGAATTTTCTAAATCAAATTGATTTTCATCTATAGGTATATGATTTGAATTTGATATAGTATTTAGTGCCAAATATACAAGCCATCTTCTTTTACGTGCAGAGGAGTAAGTAAAAATTTCTTTAAGATTATTAACCACACTATCTAATCCCTTAAAATTCTTATAAGTAATCCATGTTTCACCTACTAAACTGTAAATATGTGCTAAGCATCCATTATGTCTTAAATGAGGAATTAAAAGAAGAAGAACATCAAATGCTTTTTTCATATAGGAGGCATTATCAGAGATAAAAAGAATTGTATTATCAAATGGAATATTGTAAGAATGAAGGGTATCTATAGTAAGGCGAGCAATTATATTACCATTAACTTTTGTTAAATGAGAAGTTTTAACAAGTTCAGTTTTATTTTTAAAACTAAACAATACATTAACAACATTTTTTCCACACATAGTTGTTTCGTCCACCTTAATAGAAATGTATTGATTGTTAAGTTCTTGATGCAAACTTTGTTTTGCTTGTATAAAAGCTAATGGAAGATATTTATCTCGTAATTGATTAGAACCGACGATATCACCACCTATTAAAACTTAAATATTAGTATATATTATAGTAAGTATTAATGATAAATAATTCTAATACTAAGCTTGGTTACAATATTTATTTAAAAAAAATGTCTTTAACTTGTCAACCTTCTCTAAAGGAATATCAGCTGCAGTTAAAGCATTTATAAAATCAATATTAATTTGTTCATGGTCACTAAGTACTTTATTGCACGAAGTAATGGTAATTTGTTGTGATTTTTGAGAAGAAGTTTTTTCAAGTTCTAAATTTGATTTGTGTTTTTTTGACTTGTAGTGATTATCAATAACTGATTTATGGGTATGTTCAACAACAATTTTACAAATACGACAAAAAAGTTTGCCACCATCAGCATAAAATATATCTTTGTATTCTTTTGCTTTAGCGCGTTCAATAGCTAATACCCCCATTTTTGAGTAGTAAAGTGGAACGGTAAGGTAAATGATCAAATACGTAAATCATTTCTGTGCAATATTATATATATTAGTTTTTTAACCAATAAAATTATTCATACTAAATCTGCACTAAATTAAATCATATTGATATTACTAATAGATACAATATACTGTATTGTTAAATTTCCAAGTTTATTCGTAAGTATTTAATTTATTAAAAAAATAAGATTTAAATAAAAATAAAGTGTGTAAAAAAATTAAAAAATATATTAACATTATTACCTTTAGTATCAGCAACTATAGTAGTCTATTCTATACTATCCTTTTGACAAATCATTTATTATTCTATTGCTACAATTCTGTACAAATCGGATTTTAATTTATAACTTATAAGATTTTTCTAAATTAAAGCGTCAGTTAAAATGATTATTTATAACCCAATAAGATTATATAGAATAAATTTCACCTATACAAATTAATTCACCAGGCATCTAAACTGATTATAAAATATTTTGATATTTCATTTACTTCTAAGACGCTTAACACAGATTAAGGTTTGTATATCACAACAGTTTTTTCTTCACAATTAATTTCTTTTAGCTCAGCTAATTCTTCGGCAAAC
>QKWP01003430.1:0-12982 GCA_003550325.1 Gigaspora rosea | reverse complement strand
TAGGAAACGTTCTGTTTTTTTTTTTTTAGGGAACGTTTTGTTTTTTATTTTAGTAATATTGTATTTCAAAAAAAGTTAAAGATGGGTAAAAGTTTGATCTAATGTATGAAATGTAGCTTATATATACCAAACCAAAAGCGCTAACCAAAAAAATTTTTACTACGGTGCAGGACACCTAAAGGCAAAAGTCACGTGACTTGTCCCATTTTCAAAAATTTATAATCAAATTTGATGTTTTTTTGAAATCCTGCATTTTAATTGGTTAAAAATTAATTTTTAAAATTAATTTTGAAAATTAATTTTAAAATATTTTAAAATTAACCAATAGCAGTGAGCCAAAACACGTGATTTGTCCCATTTGAGGTAATTTTTTCTGTATCATATAAAAATAGCACACTTTTAAACTCATATATATATAAATTTTATAATAAGTTTTAAAAAATTAGAGCCGCTAAGTTGTAGTAAATTAGTTAAACTACAAAATAGCGGCCCATTTTTTTTGATATTATTTTTATATTAAATACTATTAGCTTTTAAAGTTTAGGAAGCCTTTAGGTGTCCCGCACTATATGATGCTCAAATATAACCTCACGTAGATTATTCGGGGTCCTGTTACTCCCGTTTTTATAACTTTTGCTTTCATTAATCTTTGACTATATTTAGGTGATTTGATCGTAGTATCCAAGATACCGTACGATTTCATGTATAAAGATTGATGCTCTATGATCGTATGCGTGATGATTGGTGCATCACGATGATATGCACACGATGATACAGAATAAATATGTACGGGCAACAATACAAATATCGGCGTATTTTGTAAACAAATAAACGAATAAATAAATAAATAATAAATAAATAAATCTAAAGACTAATATAAACAATAAACACCAAGTATTGGAATTAACTATAATAAGACAAAGAGAGAATATACAAAGGGTTCAATGGTCGACATGTGACTATCGTCATGTGTCGTGGGCACGTGACTAGCGTAGTATGTATCATCGTACCGATATGCCTTAACCGGTCTACTATTTTACACTATGTTAGCAATATTAGTAATTTTACTATAATCAGATTTCAATTAATGAAATTAAAATACCATATATGTCCGAAAATAAGCTACTACCTAAAATAAGCTACCTACTGATTTTTTTTAAAAATCTTAAAAAATTCATTAGCAGTTGCTACATATAAATCTTTTTTTCTACTAAGTAAACTTCAAAAGTCCGATTAAGTAAAGTTGTTCAGCACATCAAAATACACTTACAGTAAAAATTTTGTGTTATTTGGATAACTTTTTATTGGTACGTTTTTCAATTTTTTCAAAAAATGCTATATTTCGAAAATAAGCTACTTTACGATTTTTCATGTAGTTTTTTGGCCAAAAAAGGTAGCTTAATTTCAGACATATACGGTAATCGATTAAATATGATATTACTTTATTTAATTATAAAGAATACATAAATTTCTAAAAGATGTGCCTTGACATTGCACTTCTTTTTCGAATTTATTTTAGCTAAAAACTCTTCACAAAAGTCATTTCTAAACAGTTATACTTGATTTTTTGCAAGAATTCTATTAAACTTTGAACTTGTATTGTTGAGGTCCAATTTTTTTCACTTTAACTAATTAAATTTTTTCAAATTTTATATGTTAATAGAAATTCTAAAACGTAACTTTATTCTTTAATATTTAATAAAGCTTTTGTAAAAAATTTTAGATAATTACTTGGGTTTTCGATAAGTAGTATCATTTTAAAATTTATTAATTAATAAATATATTAATAAAAAAACTGATAACGATAATTATTAATCTTTTATTTGTATAATATGAAAACCCTGTAATATATCAAATTTGATAGTTTGCTCATATAGTTTTGATTTACTTAGTTGAGTTACCACCCTATACGTATGCATGTTCAGTATTATACGTATTAAATGCACTTAACTACTATATTTTTTAATTGCTTTTACTGTATATAGAAATTAAAGTTTACTCAACTCTTTTTTTATATTAATTTGGATTTTTATTATATTACAGTATATGAATTATTAATTTTATAAATTCATATTCTCTAAATGCATATTTATATTCAATTCCTAAGGCATGCATTTAGAGAGAGTAATTCTATAAATGCATATCCTTTCTAAGTGCATAATTATGTCAGGTCCCATGAGCATGCACTTAGGGGGTACAACTGTAATAACATTTTAAAGTACTTTT
Organism: Gigaspora rosea; assembly: GCA_003550325.1. Taxonomy (NCBI): domain Eukaryota; kingdom Fungi; phylum Glomeromycota; class Glomeromycetes; order Diversisporales; family Gigasporaceae; genus Gigaspora; species Gigaspora rosea. The sequence continues at coordinate 10,756 of QKWP01003430.1, read as the reverse complement.
AACTGCAGGTTTTGGTTAATACTATCCCTTAATTTGTAAAGATTTATAGGCAAATTTGCTTGCATAATTACTATAAATATATTTCTTTGATCTATTTTTTTAATTATTTTTAAAATATTTAAATAAAATTTGATATAATATTTGAAAATAAAAATTATTTTTTTGTATTATTTGTATTTAGATTATAAAACAATAAGTTTATATTTGCTTATAAGCTAAAAATATTAAATTTTAAAAAAATTTTTTAAATAAAAAAATAATTTACAATATCAGATATTTTGGTAAATTTTTTAAATATTGGTTTTAAAAATATAGTTTCTAATATAATATTATAGTTTATATAAAGAATTACAATTTTTATTATTCATTTTAGTGAATTACTTATAAAAATTAAATCCTGTATTAGAAGTAAATATTTTTTTATAGATGATATAAAATTTAGAAAAATTTAAAGAAAATATTTTATAATAAAAGTTTCAATATATATACTTTAAACTTTTTATACTAAAATTTTTTAATATAAAAAATTTTTAACAAAGTTGATAAAACAGATTTAAAATTAAATATTTTACTTAAAAAATATATTATTAAAATCAATATTTAAGTGCTTAAAATTTTTAGACATAAACCCAATAGAGTTTACAAGTACCATTAGCTAAATTTAGAAACTATAAATAGTATAAACAAGAGTTGGCAACTTTTGAAATAAACAAAATAGTGGAATTACATGCAAAAATAGAATCGAATAATGAACAATATTTTCAAATTTCAATAGGAGCTTCGTATTTATCATGGGATCTAGCTGAAACTCATCTTAACAACTTTGCAAAGGCTGCTAGCTTCTTTTTATACCGAAAAAGAGTAGACTGAATCATCATTAGCATTAAAGGTTAGGGTTAATTTGGATTGAATTTAGTTAAACTATTATTCTTATTTTTGTTAATATTAAATTGGGTTAGATTAAAGGTTGTAACAAACTACTGTAAAATCCGGATGCGTGTACTCCGAGTATTTCTATTTTTTAATTTAGTACTCGAGTACCTCTATATGGGAGTACACCATATTAAGACAATATGTTTTACTATATCTACCTGGGATGATACATATAGTATGTATTATACCTACGTACCCGGGTATAAATCACCAACTGGTGCTTCAAACTGGCAAAGGTACATACACGTGTCTGGATTTTATGGTATTACTATTAATATTTATAACACATTATCAAAAGAAATTTATTATTTATTAGTTTATAACTTAATGCATATTTATAATCATGATTTTTCTACAAGCATGTAGTATTAAATATTAAATAAATAAAGTATATGTTTTTTCAAATAGTGAACGATTCCTATTGAAAACGTTGCCAGAAACTGGGTTTTTTAGTAAAAAGCTCTACAAGTATGCTGTCTAGCTGCAAGCGAAGCAAGCAGCATATGGCAATTATGTTCACTAATTAAAATGTTTAATTCAAATATTATACCATATATTCCTGAAAATAAGCTATACAAAAAAACGTAGGATAGCTTATTTTTAACGTATAGGCATCTTTGAAAAATTAAAAAACATACTAATAAAAAGTTGTTCAAATAATACCAAATTTTCACTGTAGATGTATTTTGATGCACTAAACAACGTTACTTAATTGAACTTTTGAAGTTTACTTAGTATAAAAAAAGTTTTATATGTAGCAACTGCTAATGTGTTTTTTGAGATTTTTGAAAAAATCAGGGGTAGCTTATTTTCGGAGTAGCTTATTTTCAGGAATATACAGTAGTTATACATTTTATGCACTGTATATATTTAGTAACAGGTATCTTATCAGTTATGTATTTTTTTTTTAATATTAAGGGTGTAGCTCCTGCCCAAACTTTATTAATACTTAAGCAAATTGACATATAGCGGTGCCTTTTATACATACATATTATATACAAGTATTAAGACTAGGACTTCAGGCTGTGAAACCTTTTATCCATAGCTAAAACCCACTAGAGCCTCCCATATTCCCATTTATATAGTTGATCTGGATTTTGTACGTCCCTTTCAACCAACAATCAGCACCCACATGTCCGCCACTTTACCCACATTTCCTAATTTATCACTTCCAATTTGGTATGTATTGCCAGGTAGGTGCTTTATGCTTCCAAGTTGGTGTACCTGAAATCTAGTTATCCAGAAAATCCCTTACTAGCATACTTCTCGGGGGTTCGTATCTTAAGCCATGCAGCTGCCTTTACCAAATTGGGTAAATATCTCAAGCCTGTATGCTGCCGCAACCAGCTGGTTTCCTGCAACTTGAGGACCCAGGATTTAGCGTTCCGAATTTGAAAATGTGTGAATGACTGTACTTCCCGCTATGGTGGCAAGGACCTGGGCTTTCACAAATGCTACCAGTGCCGAATATAGTTGGATGGCATTATGAGGCTAGGGAGAACCCGATCACCACTGCATGCACTTATACTAGCATATACTCGTATTGGTGGTTCCAAATCCTCTTAGCGTCCAAAGACTCCCATATGGGTACACCCAGAGCTCCGTTGGGTCTTGACACATACACACCTCCATGTTTCCGCCTCTTATTGGCTGATTAGTTCTGTCTGCCCTTGTGAAGTTCACTAAACCTCAGTACCCGGTCAGTCACTCTTTGAATCCTTTTCCCCAGTTATCCCAGACGACCAATCCAGTTGGCCTGGAAGGATTGGTCTGCCAGACTTTAGGTACCTAAGGTCACCCTTTCCTTAGTTCATGCTTCTATAACACATGATCTTTTCCTCCGGTACGACTCCGGCAGCCAGGTTGGTGGGCCCCCTTTTGACATAGGGGCTCTTGCCCATCCAGTTTCCTAGTCAATCACCACTAAGATCCTTTTCCCCAGTACCATCGAAAGTCTAGCTATCTCTCCACTCGTGACTTGCCAAACAGGTTTTAATTGTTCTGGTCCCTTGGCTTTAACCAAGGTTACAGGTAATCTACTAGGACCCCAAAGAACTCTGATACAACTTAGATGATTCTAAAAAAGGAAATTTTTATAGAAATTCATCAAACGTTGCATTTTTATATAGTAAATTTTCAAATTTTGCTCTATTTTATACATCTATTTGGCTAAAATACTGCCAAAATTATACAAACTCAGATCTGAGTTGTATCGGAGTTCTTCGGGGTCCTAATCTACCTGACTGATCGATGAACAAATATTACCATAATACAGGCCTATTTTTCAATTCATCTCCAGTGGGATTTGAACTCTAGACCTGCCGCTTGGGGGGTGACAACCAAACAACTTCTCTATGTCACCACACCCTTAATCAGTTATATATTGTTTCATATAATAAACAATTTCTATTAAAAAAATTAGGTTTTTTAGTAAAAAGCACTACAGGTATGCTACCTAGCTGCAAGCGAAGCGAGCAGTATATGGCAATTATGTTTGCTAATTAAAATATATGTTGATTCATATATATACATTTGATATATATATTTAGTATTAGGTTCTTATTAGTTATATATTCTTTTATACGATAAATGATTTCTACCAAGAAACTTACCAAAAACTGGGTTTTTTAGCAAAAGCACCACAGGTATGCTGCCTAGCTGCAAGCGAAGCGAGCAGCATATGGCAATTATATTTGCTAATTAAAATGTTTAATTCAGAAATTATATATATACGTTCAACATATAATAAACGATTTCTATAAAAAAATGATTTTTTATTAAAAAGCACCACAGGTTAGTGTTTTTATGAATCTGAACTGAACTGAACTTAGATCAAGTTCAGATTCAGGTTCAGGTTTAGTATTGAACTTGAACCTAAACATTTTTTAAAACATGTTTAGGTTCAGGTTCAGTATTAAACTTTTAAAACTAGTTTAGGTTTAGTTCAGGTTCAGTTCATAAGTTTATGCACATGTTCAGGTATTTATATAAACTAGTGATTCTAGATTTGGGTCCAGGTTTGGTCTGGTCCAAACCAGACTCTAACTTTAAATTTTATTATTAAAACTTTATACTAAACTCAAATTCAATCATAAGTTTGGTCGGGCTAGTCCAAATTTTGCAAACTAGTTTGAATCTAAATAAAAATATATGTATTTTTTAATACTGATAAGTTTACTTAGAGTGAAAAATATAAATCATATTAGTAAAATTTAGAAAATCATAGCATTTTGTATAATTTTATTAATAAAATTATACAAAATTTCTATAATTTTCTAAATTTTCCTAATTGATCATAACTTCTTGCACTAAGTAAACTTGTTAAGCACCAAAAATACATCAAATTGGCATATTTTATTTTACTTAAAATTTGAAGAAAAGATGCTTAATTTTAGAAATTTTTATCAAAAATTCAAAATTAAGCATCTTTGACGCAAATTTTAAGAAAAACAAAATAAAGTATACCGATATGATGTATTTTTTGGTGCTAAACAAGTTTACTTAGATCAAAAAGTTATGATCAATTAGTAAAATTTAGAGAATCATAAAAATTTGTATAATTTTATTAATAAAATTATACAAATTTCTATGATTTTCTAAATTTTACTAATTGATCATAACTTTTTGATCTAAGTAAACTTGTTTAGCACCAAAAAATACATCATATCGGTATACTTTATTTTGTTTCCTTAAAATTTGTTTAATTTTGAATTTTTGATGAAAATTTTTCAAAATTAAGCATCTTTTCGTTAAATTTTAAAAAAAGTAAAATAAAATATGCCGATTTGATGTATTTTATGGTGCTTAGCAAGTTTACTTAGTGCAAGAAGTTATGATCAATTAGGAAAAGAGAATCATAGAAATTTGTATAATTTTATTAATAAAATTATACAAATTTCTATGATTCTCTAAATTTTACTAATTGTCATAACTTCTTGATCAAAGTAAACTTGTTAGCACCAAAAAATATATTATATCGGCATACTTTATTTTGTTTCTTTAAATTTGTGTCAAAGATGCTTAATTTTGAATTTTTGATAAAAATTTTCCAAAATTAAGCATCTTTTCTTCAAATTTTAAAAAAAGTAAAATAAAATATGCCGATTTGGTGTATTTTATAGTGCTTAACAAGTTTACTTAGTGCAAGAAGTTATGATCAATTAGGAAAATTTAGAGAATTAAAAAAATTTGTATAATTTTATTAATAAAATTATACAAATTTCTATGATTTTCTAAATTTTACTAATTGATTCTAACTTTGTAATTTAGATAAACATGTGCATATATTATGAACCTGAACATGTTCATAAACCTTGACTGAACCTAAACTAAACTTTTTTTAAGTTTAGGTTTAGGTTCATATTCAATAATTTTAAGTTCAGGTTCAGTTTAGTATTGAACTTTTAGAGCAGGTTCAGGTTCATTGAACCTGAACCTGAACCTCTATTGAACTGAACTGAACTTTGGAACCCTAGCCGACAAATATATTATATAATAAGGGCAACAAATAAATTTATTTTTTTTTCAAAAAATCTAAATAGTTACATTTTTATGCAATTATAGTTGGGCCCATGGGCTGTTCAAAGGGTACCTGTATTCTAATGGACCAGGCATGGTTATTAAAAACCAAGCCCTAGGGTAAGAGTAGGGCTTAGAAAATGGGCTCTTGTACAAACGGGTAGGGTTAGGGTATCACTAATGATACCACCGAAATTGATTTTTGAAAAAAGTCTATTTCGTCTCCATTAGAGAAAATTAAATTTTTTTATAAGGAAGAGCAAATAAAATTTATATAGATATGTTCCTTATAATTTCGTCTATTCAAAAAAAGTATCAAATAATTTCGTCTTTCAAGTAAAATAGGTCAAAAACAATTTCGTCTTCAAATTTTAATTTCGGGTTTTAGAACCCGAAACAATTTCGTCCTCATGTATAGGTACCACTAGCAGTATTGTACGTTTTGGCTATCAAAGGCCTTTTTTGGCCTTGTTTACGTTCAAAATGTCCAAGCATCCAAGATTGTCCAAAGCTTATACAGGCTTTAATAATTATTATTTTTTTTTTCCTTTGACAATCATGCTCTATTTATTAGATACTATTCAGTCATAACAAACAAATTACAACAAAGAAGTATTTGATATAACAGGCCGCAACCCAGCTGCCATAAAGGTGCCCAAGTAGGATTGTCGCACTGGTGTTTGTCAAATGAAAACGACTATGGCCTCCAAACCATATATACGCCTTCTCCTATAACAAGGTACCCAGCTACTACATCATAATCCACTCCTTCAAAAAAACTTCATCCCTGAGCTTCTCATAAAATGAAGAAAATGAAAGAGGAGAAACAAAAGGGACAAAGACACTTAACAAGACCCAATAAACAAAACCAAAGATTCTACAAAAACAGCACCGAAACGAAGAAAAACAAAAAACACAAAAAGAAAAACCAGAGATAAAGTTACAAAAGAATAGAAAATGAAGGTGTTACTACATCTACAATACAACGATGATAAAAATTATATAACAATGCATGAGCAGAGCTCATCGTATTGTTATATGTACAAATTAAGAAAAACTATGTCCAGCATGATATGAAATTTTTCACGTGCCCTCCATTTCCGAGACCTAAAATTCAACGTTTGTTTGGTAACTGCAGTCACACGTGATGGTACCGGTTCCAGCCTGGGGACATATTCCAGATTTGGAAAGAGTAAACAAAGCCGATCCTTTGGAGAGGGTAAACTAGAATGCCCACTTTTTGGCGAAAATTTCGAAAAAATCCAAATAGGCTGAGACGAGACTTGAAGAAAATTTAAAGGAGAGTATAGAAAGACAAAACTCATTTTTTTGTTGTTCCCCACTTTTTACCATGAGATGCTTCATCGACGAAGGCACTAAACTTTGGTCTTCCCCAAAATTTCATGTACAAGAGCACCACCTGCTAGTTATTTTGCATACTGACACTTTTGGTTTGCATGCCGAAAATAAGAAAGGAGTCCCTTAGGTAGTAGATGACCTTTCTAAAAACCGTATACTTGTATTATCCTACAGTACTATTAAGTACCTGCAATGCTCCAACAAATAACTTTTTGTTTTTCTTCCGTAAGAAATTTGGTTCACGTGAACGTCGGTGAGAGTTGGCTTTAATAATTATTAAATTTGTCTAAAAAATATATGATTATATATTTTTTGAGGTACTGAACACATTCTAGTTAAAATTAAAATAGATTGTCTTAAGTAATTTCACTTTATTTAATTGTTCAAAATTGTTCAAAATTGTCCAAAAAACTGTCCAAAGCTGTCCCATGACAATACTGCCACTAGTACCTGGCCTATGTGGAAGCCTACTTATTATCAATCTGTATAACAAAAATTAAGTGAAATACAATTACGGTATTTAGTGAAACTAAACCTACAAAAGAAAAGAGAATTAGTTTAAACTAAGAAATGAAGCAAACAAAGAAAAAATGAAAGAAGAATACCAGTACTTATCGAAATAGAATAAATAAATAAACAAAAATAATAAATATAGTATTAATAATTAAATAAAAATAAAAATAAAAAATATTATAAATAATTTAAAAATAAAATAAAAAAAGTAAAAAATAAAAAATAAAAAAAAATAAAATAAAAAATAAGAATAATTGTATTCATAACACCGTGTTATATAACACCTTATATTAAAACAATTTTCAAAATTTGCAAATATCTCAAAATTTTACTAGGGTAACCCCTGTTACGTTATTAACAAAAAATGCTCCTCTCGTGATTTTATTATAATTTTTGACCTAATTTTAACCCTAATCCTAACTTTAATCATAACAAAACTCTAACCATAACTATAACTATAACCATAATCATAACCATAACCATAACCCTAACACTAACCATTACCATAACCCTAATCATAACTATAACCCTAACTATAACCATAACCCTAACCATAACCATAACCCTAACCATAACCCTAACCATAACCCTAACCCTAACTAGAACCCTAACCCTACCCCTAACTATACATGCTGGCAAAACCCGGACAAATTCCAAATAATAAAAAATCAATTGCTATTTATAAAAGATTAAATCAAATAAATAATCTTAATATTTTGTAAATATATTATTTATAACTATAAGAATATATATGATTTGTTTAAATAAAGATTATTAATAAAGTTTTTGAGATATTAGTAATACTAGAATTTGGGATTTGGGATTTGGGATGACGCACAAATCCCAAACTATAGTAAGTCGGGATTTTGCCAACATGTATACCCCTAACACTACTCATAACTCTACCTCTAACCCTACCCCTAACCCTAACCCTAACCCTAACACTAACACTAACCTAACACTAATCTAACACTAACACTAACCCTAACCCTAACCCTGACCCTGACCTGACCTGACCCTAACCCTAACCCTAACCCTAAACCTAACTCTAACCCTAAACCTAACCCTAACCCTAACCCTAACCCTAATCCTAACTATAACTATAACTAGTATGCATAATAAGGTACTATGTATAACACGGTGTTATGAATATCTAATCCTAACCCTAATCCTAACTATAACTATAACTAGTATGCATAATAGGATGCTATATATAACACGGTGTTATGAATATAATATTTCAAAAAAAATAATAATATAATATAATAAAAAAAAAAGTTAAAAAAAAAATTAAAAAATGAAAAAAATTTAAATAAACAAAAAAAAATAAAGTGATAAAAAAAATTTTAAAATAAAAATAAATTAAAATAAATAAAAAAAATGAAAAAAATAATAAAAATAAAATAAAATAAAATAATAAAAAAAGAAAAAATTTATCAAAAATAATGCGTAACTCTTTCTGACAATCACTTGGACCAATTTTTTAACAGAAGAAAAACAAAAAATTTTTTGTTGGAGCATTGTTTATACTTAATGTATAGTATGATAACACAGGAAAGGGTTTTTATAAAGGTCAACTACTGCTCTGGTGACTTCTTTATATATTCAGTATACAAGCCAAAAGCGTCTTTGTATGAGATAACTAGCAGAAGGTGGTGCCCTTTTACAAGAAATTTTGGTGGAGATACAAAAAATTTTTTTGTCAATGAAATAACCTGTAAAAAAACAATGGGAACAACAAAAAATTGAGTTTTATTTTGGATTTATCTTTTAAGTTTGGTACAAGTATCGTCTCTTCTCTTTGAACTTTTCAAAATTTCGTCAAAAGTAGGAATTCCAGTTTACACTCTCCAAAAGATTGACAATATTTACTTTGTCCAATTTGAAAGGCACCTACCTAATCGGAATCAAGTTACAAGTAAGTTTCAGGTCGTTAAACTCAAAATAAACAATGAACAACATGTAAACTATTTTGGAGAAGACACTAATACAAAATTTCTTTCTAGAAGATTCTTTTAGGTGCTTTTTTCTTTACTTTTGTTTTTTAGAGTTTTTTATGATTTTATCCAGTTATATATAATGTAAATGGATATGAAGTAGAGACATATTCGTTTAGTATATTATATAATTTTTACAATCTTGTACAGATTTAATAGTATACTTTTCAGTTCTGTTATTGCTACTTTTGTTTTTTCTATTTTTGTCTTGCTTGTTTTCTCTTTTTGTTTTTTGGTTATTTGTTTAGGTTGTTTTAGTTTTCTCCCTTTTTACATACTCTCTGTTTTTTGTTTATTTCTTTTGTTTTTTTTTGCAGATATAAATATCCTACTTGATAGCTTAGATAGAAAGAATTAAAAGTTAGTCTTTGACAGGGCTGGCAAAGTTCCCTAACTCTATAGGTATTAGTGCGACAGGTCGCATCTGGGCACAGTTAATGCATCCAGATGATGTTGGACTTGCAATTTGAGAGTTTAATAACGTAGATAAACTTTGGTTTTTATATATAAACTTATTAATATAGTACTAGCAAAACTGTCAAAGAAATAAAAAAAAAATTATAAAGAATTAAAAAATTAATAATAAAAACAAAAAAATTTTAAATAACCAAAAAAAATAGTAATAAAAAAAATTTTAAATAAAAAAAATTAAAATAAATAAAAAAAATAAAAAAAATACATAATAAATAATTAGAAAAAGATTATAATTTCAAAAAAGATTTAAAAAAAATAAAAAAAATAATAAAAGTAAAATAAAAAAAATAAAAATAAAAATAAATAAAAAAAATTTAACTAAAAAAATTAAAATAAATAACAAAGATCTAAAAAAAATAAAAAAAATAAATAAAATAAAAGTAAAAAAAAAGTTAAATAAAAATATAAAAAAAATAAACATTACATTAAATAAAATAGAGTGTTGCTAACTTGCCACTGGTAATGTAACTACCTACAATTTACCAATTAGGTTAGGACCCCGAAGAACTCCGATACAACTCAGATCTGAGTTTGTATAATATCAGCCAAATAGGCGTATAAAATAGACTAAAATTTAAAATTTACTATATAAATGCAACATTTGATGAATTTCTATGCAAAATTTCCTTTTTTAGGGATCTGTTAAAGCCAGGTGCCATCACGTAGTGAATTGACCCGTCTAAAAAATCTTTACCCGGGTCACCCGACGGGTGGACAATGTGCCACCCGGGTGGAAACGGGTCAGTCCAAAAAAAGGCACCACCCGGGTCACCCGACAGGTGACCCGATGGGTGACCCGTCGGGTCACCTGGGTCAATTAAAAAAAATTCAGGTGGTTAATGTGACTAGTGATTTGACCCAGGTGGATTAACCTATAGTTGGTGGTAGAATTAATTTTACAAATTAATACGGTTACGGCATTGCCGTATTTTTTGCTGTAATTGCTGTGATCCGTAAAGCCG
>QKWP01003429.1:6991-23539 GCA_003550325.1 Gigaspora rosea | reverse complement strand
AAACAAATGTCATTTCACGATATTCAGAACTAGGAATCATGTGATTTGCTTCAAGTACAATAAATTTTACATTTGCTACTTTTCCGAAGCTATAGAGATACAATTTTATTTATTATTCTCAGAAAGAATATACTTATATCTTGTAGAGAGATACAGTATATAAAAATATAGAGCTATTCTTAACATACACCAAATGAATAATACTAAAATAAAAATACATCCATTTATTATATTATGTACTGTATATATTATGCCGTAATCACTTTTTCAACTTTTTTTATTATATGTTAATGATTTACCAGAACGTGCAATTTTTCCATGACCAATCTTAGATAATTTAGAAGGATCTGACTGACGTCCCCCAACTGTCCAAGATCAATCTGTTCTTGTCCATCAACCATTTTTCCAATGATATAAAGATGAGTCTGGGAAAAATACTACGATCGATAGTAATAGAAACTTGACGATTGCAATAAACTTTTCATGTTAACCCGTTCCTGTCAATTTTTGTTGAACAATTTGATAATCGACTAGTTCTAAAATCTAAAATATTTAAGCAGGTAACTTTATCATTGAATGTTTTCGAATTTGATTTAAACCCGATGAACGTTGGGTACCGCCCTCACCAGTTTGGCTAACTTAATTTTTTCCTTTCTAGCTTCTTGTTCGTAATAAATATATCGTTCTTCAAACTTTTGACCATAGAGATGATGTAAATCGGGGTACTCTGTGTAAATATCAGCAGGTTCATACTCATCAGGACAAATTTAAAGTAGCTTGAAGTAGCATTTTGGATTCCTTCCGATCAGCATTGTCAAATTGTTCTGGATTTTTGGTAGGGTTTTCTTTATTACAGTAATTAGGATCACGAGAGTTGGCAGTGACAAGACGATAATTGGCTTCGTATTTAACATTAAAACACTAGGAATATGAATATAACCTCTATATTCTTTGCTTCTGGCCCTTATCGAAGTCCCCACCTATGCTGTCTATGTCTTTAAAGGATTTGTGTGGATCATTATTTGCTGAATATCACAGGCTATCGATCTTGATAACAAAGAAACTCCAATTTCTCTCATCTGCTGAACATAATACATGGAAAATTTGGTTGATCCTTTATGTATGAGATAGTAAGAACACCTGGTGTTTGAAAGATTGTCTCATTTCCCGATAGCACACCTTTAAATAAAAAGGTGACTAAGATAATAATAATCTTATTAATCATGATAGATTACAATTAATGCTAACAGATTTAACAGTTAAGGACAAAGCTTATATAAATTAATATTTTATTTGTGATATTATTTTGTTTAGATAAAAGTAAGTGTTTACTCAGATAAAATCGTTTTTTCTTCTCGAGTATTTATTAGCAACTAAACATAAAAAAGAATGATTTAAGTTTATGCAAGAAATTTATTAGCGTGGTGATAAATTATATGAATAAATAGATGCTACTTATGTTGATTGATACTACTGTATAGACTTTTCTTTTTAGAAATAGCTCGAAGAAATGTAAACAATGATTTAATTTGCTTCACGAAAAATTACCAAATTATGCATGCAAGAAAATTCTTTTCATTTAATGTGATGACACTTGCTAAGATGAGTATCAGTAAAGAAAAAAACAAGCTTTGAATTAGAATCACTCGAATTAATTTGTGGTAATTCAATGCATCTAATCACAATCCACTGAGAATCTCAACCCACAGAAATTGTTTTTCGCTGCAAGAAGGGGGGGGGAATTGACAAATTTTCAAAAATTCTTTTTTAACAGATTCACATATATAAAAAATAATTCACGATGCATAATTTGTAAAACTTTCAGTAAATTACCGTATTTTTTTGCTCATATATATTTTTACTTGATTCACTTGTGCTATTTCATTTAACGGAAACTATGAAAACGAATTTTACTTATTATGATTTTTCTTGTATTTAGGTATGAAAAATGGGTGATAACGACCGTATTAACATCGATCTTAATTATTCCTTTGCTTATCTTCATCAGACACGAAATTTCATGGGATATTCCAAAAATGCGAGCTTTAATAGCTTTTCAACAGCATTTCTCTAAATTATTTATAAAATAAAATTTTTATTGAGATTTTTTTTATTAAACAACGTACCCCACTCTCATTAAACGCAGATTGTAAAGCTTTTCTGTCACATTTTTCAATCTTACCGTCTTTCACTTCCTTCACGAATTATCGTATCGCAGTGCGATATTTCATTATTTGCATACCCATTTCAGTACTTTGACGTCTAACCTCCTTTTGAAGTCGCCTTTAATATGCTTTTGGTTCATTTATTCAATTTGGAATCAGTAGGACATATTAATGTTGTTTGTGTTGATTTAGACTCATAATTATTTGAACGTAATAATATTGTTTGTGTTGAGAAATTATTTTTATTACAGTAGTCTTTTATACAATTCATACAATTCAACTAATATATCCAATTTAAAACCTTACAATCTCTTATTACACCCACCATTTTATTAAAAAAAAAACATTTCAACATTGGTGACACACAAATACATTTTAAGTTTCTCTTCACATCTAAGCTTTTATAACAAATAATAAATTTTGAAATTAATTAGCTATACGTATCATTTTTTGAAAACTTTTGCATAATGTATACAACAAAGATTACGCAAATAAATATTCTTTGCTCACGTTACTTTTGCTAAGTCGTCATTCTAAATGTTTTTTTTTTGAGCAACAAACGAAATTTTGGTAAGGTAGTGACTTGAAGCTTCCTACATTTCTTATAATTTCGGTAGAAAAATCGTACTATGAAAGTTGGTGAATTAGGTGGATTAAGTGAATATGTATGTTGTAGGGAGGAACGTCAGATGAGCGTGATCCGAGAAATAAGTAAATCCACGCTATTAGTGAGCTATCAATAAACTTGCGTATTTACTTTAATCAACGTTCTTGATAAATGCAAAGAAAATTATGCCTAATGTCAATAACGCTAACCTGGTAATTAAAAGTCCGAACAGAAACGCTGCGATTTATAATATAAGCATCTGTCATATGGCAGAATCAGAACAAACCGTAATGGTAAAGCAGAGCGCTGCAAATATGACGGGCATGTCTTGCTCGATTCCCAAGTTTCACGAAAAATAGTAGAACAGCGTATCGAACCTGAAACCACCCACCGCAAATTTTGATTGGCTGGTCCCAGACAAGCTAGGAGGTTATCTGTGCCCTCATTACTAGTTTGCTGGCTCAACTAAGAGTTTTGAATGACAAACAAGCTAAAAGGTTTTTGGTTCGCCACGCATATATTTCAACATAGAGATAGGAATCGGCTATATGATTTAGTCTACTTACTACTTTGCTTTGGTACGCCTTTTTCCTTTAATCAACTCAAGAAATTTAAGGTATGTGTCTATTTTGAGTCTGAAAGGTTCCTCAGTAAATTTTTTTAAAAAATCCAAAATATCCGGCGCTTTTAAATAGGCATGGGAGATGTCTAAAGTAGGGACCCTAGTTTTATGCGATGCGATGCGATGCGCATAATGAGCCAATTTTTAGCATCGCATATGCGAAGCATAATTTGGCCCAAATCGCATAATAGTAAATAGTGCCTGTGATTGATGAGCGCAATTTTTTTTATATATGTTGTCGATCCTTGCATCAGATGATACCCGGCCTAAATTAGATTAGTGTTGGGGTAAAATTACGACAAATTTAGCAGTTAGTTTAGGCCAGTTGTTGCCGATCATTTAATGCTGGTCAATTGATAGTCATTTGATTCAATCTGACGCAAGTTTTAATCTGAGGCACAACATATATATACATTCAAAATTCTGAAAGAAATTGACCAATCCAGATTGAGTATATTTATCACGTGGATAATAGTAAAAAAAATCGCATAATTTATCGCATAATTCTGAACGTAAAGCATTAGCCGCATAATTTGAACCAATCGCATCGCATAATTTGCATTTTATTTCGCATCGCACTAGGGACCCTAGTCTAAAGGACCCAGAAAATTTTCATTGTGATATCAAAATTTTAGTAATACATAACGAGCTTAACTTCTATTTTTGTTCAATAGGCATGCATATCGCATTTTACTTATTTGCGCGGGTAACACAAACCAAAAAAGGAATTCGGATTTTGTAAATAAACTAAGTGCGTGAGATAAAAATTTAGGGTTAGGGCCTTAACGTTAGAGGCTATATGGTTAGAGTGATGCTTAATATAAGTAAAATTTCATTCCCGTCATTTTTAATTAGTGCACCAAGATCGATTTAAACATTAGTTTTTGCGTATTTTCGCTTTTTTCTTCTTTTACGCGTGTTCGAATTCTTCGTCGGGCTGATCCGGAATAGTCAAATTTACACTCTCCGATTGGCTATTTCCTCTCCAGGAGCTTGTATTACCCGCGCAAATAAGTGGATGCATGCATATCGTATGGAGAGTGCAAATTTTGACTATTCCGGATCAGCCTGACGAAGAATCCAAACACGCGTAAAAGAAGAAAAAAGTGAAAATATACAAAAACTAATGCTTAAATCGATCTTGGTGCAATAATTAAAAATGACGGGAATGAAATTTTACTTATATTAAACATTACTCTAACCCTAAATTTTTATCTCACGCACTTAGTTTATTTACAAAATTGGCTTTCTTTTTTTGGTTTCCGCGCAAATAAGTAAAATGATTCAGATCTACTATCATCTTATTCACATGAAAGTTATACGAACAAATATGCATTTATTGGTGGATTAAAATAGCTAGCCAATCAAATTAATTGTGTACCCTCATATGCATTAAAAAAAGTAATCTTCGTTTCCATATTTGGGGGAGGTTAAAGCGAAGTGAAATTTAGGGTCAAAGATATCTCGCGATTTAGTAATGAGAATTTAATAATTTTTATATCGTTGGTTCGCCTTATTGAAATGAATCGAATGTTTTAAAATTGTCAAATTCCAACCATGGGTTCATGAAATATCATCAATAACAGGAATGTTAAGTCGTTTTGCCTGAACCAGTTTGACTGAGTTCAAAACTCAGACCGTTATAATTAAGATCACTAGTTCATTTATTAAATTAAGCACGTGATATAACTACAGAAGTGAGGTAGGATGGTACATAGCATATTTAATCAAACTATGTAAGGTAACTATGTAATTTGTTATATTGCAAATTTTTTATGTTACTCAAATTTCAATTTTATCGTTATGTGCTATTACTATACATTAAAGCATTTATTATTTTTGATTAAATAAATTATCAAATAATAACTTCGTTTTTTTCAAGTTCATTACCGTCGAGATTTTCTTTCTCCAAACTTTGTTTAGATGCAGATTTTATTTGTTGATGCTTTTTTATTCTAAGTTCCGTTAAATCAGAAGAGTTATCACCAATTTCTTTAAGTGCCATACTTGATAACCGTAGCTTTGATTGCTGAAGATCACTTGTCATATTCGGATGAGTTTTGAGATTCCATTTATTGAAAATACCTTCCAATTGCTGTTGATGAATTACAATATACCAAATTCGATTTTTGACAAAATCAAATAGCTTGAAAAGTTGATTTAAAGACTTCTTTTCTTGAATAAATTCATAAAATTCATAATTAAACATTGGATCTTTCAATGCATCTGATAAACCAAAGTCATTGAATACACTATGCTTGATATCTAGTTCAATAAACTTCATATAGCATAACTCCCGTAATGAAGGTACAGATAGCCATGGCATTCCTAAAACAATGTAAGCAAAGCTTCTTGCAAATTCTCGTTCATATTTTCCGCCCAAGCGACATACACTTAAAGGCAAATGTAACCAACAATCCAACACTTTTGATGAAGATCTAATGCCTTCTGAGTGCCATGTTCAAGACCTAAAATAAGTTCATTAAATGATTATCATCTAAAACATTCGTGCTTTCTAATAATTCTTCTTCGAAAAAAGAATATGGATCTTCAGCAACATTTCGAAGTTTTATCGTTAAACGTGCTGTAAAATCAGACATTTGATGCGTTCTTCGACCAGGAAGAAGCTTTATTAGTTGTAATTCAAAATCATATTCTGTAAAGAATTTGACCATAGGATAATAAAAATTTTGTCCAAAGCGAACTAAAAGTTTAATCTGAATATTTAGAACCAGATCATGAAGCCAATCTTTAAAAAGTTCACATTTTTAATATATGTTTTGGGTGTATTATTTCGGGCTTTAAGATGAAATAAAAACCAATCCATGAACTGTATATGAACATTTCTTCGTTCTAAATATTGCTCAGCACATATCAACTTGTAAAGCCATCTTGATCGAATTGGCTGTTGATATTTTGTTAATTTATATTGAAATCATTCTTCATAAAGTTTATATATATGGTCTGATCGAATTCTCATTGGCTTATCTTTGTCAGTTTGTCATAACCATCATGGAGATCCCACGCCAAATATAATAAATTTGCTGCAAGTTTTTTTTGTAAAAATCCACTTATATTAGGTAACTTGCCGAAGGCAACTCTCCAGTCTTGTCACTCATGTAATTAGTGTTATCTGAAACACAAATATGACATTGTTGAAAATTGATTTGATAATGACTAAGAGTATCGTGTATAGCTTGAGCCACTAATTTTCCTGAACAATTCGCTAAATCCTTCATTTCTAGTACTCGAAAATCTTGCTTGTTATTTTTTAAATTCCAGAATATGATACATAAAGCAAATATTTTTTGCTGGTCTCGTGTTGATTCGTCCACCATTATTCCAAAAGAAAAAAATTCCGAAAAATTATTCTGGTTAAAAATTTGATTTATATGGATCTCACCAATCTCCTTATTCTATTGAACAATTGATTGCCGTGAAATTGGTATTAACAAATCATCTCCAGATAAAAAAACCCAAGATCATTTGAGTATCTTGAACTGTATTTCGAAATGAAATTTGACCGATTTGCGAAACTTGTGTTGCCATGTTGATAAATTGAGTTGTATATTCATACAGTATTTATTTTTCATGAGCATAGTTTGTATATTTGCTTTTAAGCTTCGTGAGTCTAAAACTTGAGGTTTACAAGCAATTGCACGTATTTTTGAGATATTCTGATGTCGTTTATGTTCAAATTGAGCTATCGATTCTGCCAATTGCTTTAAGTTTATAACTTTTTTGAGCATTTTGGAATGTTCTAGTTGATTTATTATTTTTTTTTGAAGGGCTTTATTTTCTTGAATTAACGATTTTGAAGAATTCACATAGTTTAATACCTTATTCTGTATGAAAGGGGAAAATAAATTACCCTCCTGTGCCCCTTTGGAATATCTCATCGTAGTTAACATGTGAATTGCAGATTTTAGTTGGTCATCTGGTAATTGTTTGATAGTTTCAATTAGCTTTTGACAACGCGTAGTTTGAATTACTTTTTTGTTGCTACAGTAGTTAATTGGATAATATTTTGGTAAAATAGTTCCAATTCATTATTGTAATAATGCTTTATTAATAGTTTGGATTTGTTTTTCATGTTTAGCAGTTTTTTGTACATTTACTGACACTTGATTAGCTTTATGTGCTTGAAGTTTATGCTTGGATAGTCTCAGCATTTAGTCTATTATATATATTATAATTAATATATATTTCAAACCATTTCAGCATGCTTTTTTCAATACATATTTACCTCCAAATTTTAAAACAAGCTTGAAAATGGTTTAAAGAACAAAGTTACATTTAAATATTGCTAGGTAATATAAACTTTGAGTGTTCAAAGTGTTCAATTTTTTAAAAACCTACCAATTTTTTTAAATTTTTAAAAACAATTTTTTTTTAATTCGATATACAATAATAATTTTAAAGGTTTTCGAAAAAAAAAAGAACGTAATTACTTTGAGATGATTTACAAAATAATTCCCAGTTGAAAGAACCAAGAAAAAAGAAGAAGGTGATCGTGAGAATCATTTAGAATTTTTCATCTTATTTTATATTTAATATATATAAGGCCATGTAAAAAATTTTTTTTGGTTTTCATAACCCGGCCGGGTCAAAATTTGAAAACTTGTAAAAAAATTTTTTTATATGTTTTAATAACCGGGTGGGTTTTTAAAAAAAAATTTAAAAAAATTTATAAAAATTTTTATATATAAAATTAAAAAAAAAAAACCGGCCGGCCGGGTCTGTTTAAACAGTCCTATGTTATGAAAACCAAAAAAATTTTTTTGTATGGCCTAAAATGATTTTTCACTGATCTTTTTAATTTCGCTGATTAAAAATTTGATCATAGTAAAATTACTAATATACCTTACATAGGTTTGATTAAGTACTAGTCCGCGAGTGAGCGACAGTAGTTTTATAGTAAAATTTGGTGAAAGTTTAATATAAATTTTTATATTAATATGTAATCTGCAGGTTCTACAAAGTAAAGTTAATTTTTTACTAAGTTAACGATACATGTCCACTAATTGAAAGTTGTAGAGCTCATCGAGACGCATCTAACAGTGGTTAGATCATCTAAATCGGCCCAATGGATGGCGAGATATCGTCGAAAAACGATTGGCCGACTATATAAAATCTCTAAACAATATTTGTTTGCATAGAATTTTATATAGTCGGCCAATCGTTTTCGACGATATCTTGCTATCCACTGGGCCGATTTGGGTGATCTAACCACCGTTAGATGCGTCTCGACGAGCTCTACAAGTTTCAATTAGTGGACATGTATCGTTAACTTAGTAAAAAATTAACTTTACTTTGTAGCAGCTGCGGATTACATATTAATATAAAAATTTATATTAAATTTTCACCAAATTTTACTATGATGCTATTATGATGCTACTGTCACTCACTCGCGGACTAGTACTTAAATATCTCTAATAGCTAGGTTTCTTCACGTATTATATTATAAATAACGAATTAATTTAATTTATCTTGCTATATTAAATGTTTGGTCATATAGCGATAATAATTGTAATGAATCATTCAATTTATTTTCAATATATATTAAATATGTAAAATTATTGTAATTATGACAGAATTTTTAAATCTGTATATATCGTATAAATACTCAAGAATTTTATATTTTAAAATAAATCTTCGTAATTATATTTGTATCAATTTTTACTACAAAATATAAAGTGAAAAAAAGCCAACTTGAATATTAAACTATTTATTCTATACCTCTTTTTTGTTGTAGGTATCAATATTATACAATTCATATGTTCCATATTTAAATTATATTACACAAATGCATTAAAAGATTCGAAAAATCTGGCATGCTATAATACTAATGTAGTATAATAATTTTATTAATCCAACGAAATTTTTTGATTAGGAAGCATCTATAATTTACATTAAACCAGTACTGAATAGTATTATTTTTTGCACGATTTTTAAGATCCCTATAATAATACTGATTTAACGTAAATTATTAATGTACCCTTAATAGAAAAAAACATCCAATGTGATTATTACATCATTCTATAGTATATAAATATAAATTATCAATATAGGATTTAAATCCTGAATTGGATTCTCCAAGCAATCAATTTAATTTGGGTTTAAAAAATGGTGCACCATGCACCAAGGTGCACCTCTTTTATGCTTTTCGAAATTTTACTAAGGCAACCCCTGTTGCACTTTTAATGAATAATGCTCCTCTCGTGATGTTCCTTTAGACTTTTATTTTAAATTAATTCTAAACCTAATATCAACTCTAAGCTTCTAACCTCCTAATCCTAACTCTAACCCTAACCCTAATTCCAATGATTATTATTTATAGGGGTGCACATGGTGCACGGTGCACCAAATTATAAATTTCTTTAATTTTGTACTGTTAAATAATTTGAACAAAAATCTAAACTCTATATAAATGTGATTTAAGAACCGATTAATATCCTTATTTGTTTTAGAATATTGTTTAGCTTATATGACTTGTTTGATAGTTTTGGTACACAAGTTTGGTTTATAAAGCTTTTGGAATATTTGGTATGTTTGGTATATTGTAAGATTTATATGTTCTAATTCTTGGTATATAAGAAGAATTTCACAAATTTTTATCAATTTAAAGGCACTTGGAATCAAATGCATATTTCCTATGCCACAAGCAGTAAATAAATCTACCTTGTAATTTATCATAAGGATTTATACTTTATTAATTCATTATTCTCATTTTTGCTCATTCATTTATTCTTATATAGTTTTTTGAAGATTTTTATTTCATGTTGGTAGTGCAATACATCTACTTGTTGATTGTGTTATCATTGTGCAATTTATTATTTATGAAGAGAACAATAGAAATAAGGAATACTTTACTTTTTGTGGCATAAATTTCAACTTAAGCAGTACACTGGCAGTTTAAAGATCAATGCCACTTTAAGAGTTTTAAGAATTTGAATTCTGAAAATTTTCGAATATTAAATAATACAATACTTTGTAAGTTTCGCTTGTATAAAATATCAATACAGATATAATTAATCTCATCTTTTAGGCACATTCACTCACTAATCACGCATTTATTCAACATTATGTTGATCGCAGCAGAAATTTTTTTTATAATTACTATATATAAACAGTGTTGTCACGGGACAGCTTTGGACAATTTGTGGACAATTGTAGACAATTGTGAACAAAAAAATAAATCTAAATTACTTAAAATTTTATTAAGGCAACCTATTTTTTTCTTCTCAAAAAAATATTCAAAACTATTAAAAATATATAATCATGTCTTTCTTAAACTAATTTATTAAATTTTAAAGTCAAAATATTCTTTGGACAGTTGTGGATACTGTGAACGTTTGGATGTAAACATGGGTAAAAAAAGTATTGGACATAGTAGACATGACAACACTGCATATAAACATGATATACAACCTCCGAAACAGGCTCAAGTTTTTAAAGTTCTTCAAAAAATGATAGTTAAATAGTTTGAGGATGTTGTTTTGAAAAGTTAAAAGTATGTGTCTTATTTCATCATTCAGAAGAATACTAGCTTTAACTAGTACAAATCATAGTATATATCACGAAATTTTATATATAGATATTAATCAATATATAACAGTTAATCGTTTTATATCGATTAAAAAATAACGATATATATCGATTAACTGGTTAAAAATCGATATATATCTATAATCGATATATATCATTTTATATATTATAATCGTTATATATCTATAAATCGATTATAATCATAATTATTTAAAATGATATATAACGATTAACAGATCTTTAACGATTACATACCCGTCACGAAAATTTCAACCCAAATCACCAGATAAAAAAAAAAACAAAAAAAAACAAAAAAAAAAGAAGTTCAAAATCTCTTAAGCCCATTTGATTCACAAGCTACCAAAGATCATAAAAATATATACCACAAATTGTACCAAAAAACTTAAAGAAAAAAAAGCGTTTTTGAACAAATTTTACCTCTCTTTCCCTTTTACCCCCTCTCCCTTTTTCACCTCTCTCTTTTTTTTCTTTTTTCTCTTCTTTTTTTTCTCTTTCTTTTTTCTTTTAATATTTCGAATACTTCCGAAATATTTTAGGACGATCTGTAACCTGGATCATATCAAGAACACATTTAACTAATATTTTTGAAATGTTTCGATGATTTTCAATGATTGTACCACAAAATTAGATTATATCTTTGTTTTTTTTGTTTATAATTTAGATCTTCTATTAATTTTACATTGTTTTTTCGTTTTTCTTTGTTTCGTTTAGTTTCGTTTAGTTTCGTTTTGTTTCATTTAGTTTTGTTTTGTTTTTTTTTATTATATTTTTTTTTATTTTTTAATTTTTTTATTTTATTTCTACACTTTACCACTAGTACTTTGCAAGAAATCCAATAACTTTTCGGCATTTATCGCAAGCCAACTTAGATTTTCGACACTTTGCAAGAACACACAACTACTTTCTTTAGCAATTTCGAAAGTTCAAGAATGCAAGTTTTCTCAAGTTTTCACAAGTTTTTGCAAGATTTCATTTTATTTATTTTTCATTTCATGTTTTTTGTTTTTTATTTTTTTTATTTTTATTAATTTATTTTATTTTGGCACTTTGCGAAAACCTTCAACGATTTCTGAATTGCAAGATCACAAACTCTTACTTTAGGAAATGGAGATTACAAATATGAGCGAATATAGTCGAATATAAGCAAATATAAGCAAATATAATAGTTTATTTTTTTTGTTTTTGTTTTTTTTGTTATTTTTTTAGTTTTGTTTTTTTGTTTTTGTTTGTTTTTTTGTATACTTATTAGGAAGTTGCGAATATAAGCGAATATTAGTGAATACAAACAAATATGATAGTTAAACAAAGAAAAAGAGAAATAATAGCTAACTACAGGGTAAGAAAAATAAGTGTATAGAGCTAGTATTATGCGACGAAGTATGAAAGTAGTTTAAAATATTACTATTTTTTTATTTTCGTTTTTTTTGGGGGTTTTTTTTCATTTTTTTTATTTTAGGAAGTAGCAAATATAAGCGAACATAAGCAAATATAAGCGAATATTATAGTTAAAACAAAGAAGAAAAGAAATAATAGCTAACTGCAGGGTGAAAAAATAAGTGTATAGAGCTAGCATTATGCAACAAAGTGCAAAAAGGTTCAAAATATTACTATTTCTTTTGGGTTTGTTTTTTTCATTATTTTTTTTTGTTATTTTTTTTATTTTTTCGTAAAAAATGTATAATAATATATAATAAAATATATAATATTGATTAAAAATATATATTTAATTAAAATATAATGTATAATAATAATAAATAAAAATAAATAAAAAAATATAAAATTTTATATTAAATTGCGAAACCTTGTGAAAACATGCGAAAACATGTGAAAATCTGTAAAATGTTTAAAAATAAGTATACAGTATAATAGTATTGTTATTCGAGATTTTTAATCGGATATCTATCGATTATTACCAATTATTATCGATTACTATCTTAATCGTTAGTTCTCGTCATGGGAATTTAAATTGATTACTATCCAATAATGATAAAAATCGATAGTAATCCCTGTGCAAATTTTGGTGATATAGACTAAGATTTCAAATTAGATATACTGTACGTATTGTAATTTTGGGTTGGTATCAAGATGCTATGTAAAATATTGTTATTTTAATTAATGTGATTATTAATTAGCACTTAGTGTTAAATTATTTAAAAAAATTTCTAGGCAATCACATACTCAGTAATTATCATGGATTTCAAGTAAAAAAATAATGATGTAAGGCATTATTGGAATAGCAATAAAGCTCAAAGAATCTGATAAAAAAAAAGTAGTTGTGATATCGAGAAATATAAATGAAAATTACTGGAAAGTAGGATGAGTCAGCATATTAAAGTAATTATAATCTATCACTATATAAGATGGACTCATACTTTTGTTAAATATCTTAGCACTTAGTAAATGTATGAATAAATAAAAAATGTATTAGCTATCATTTTCATTCTGTAAATATATTTTTTATTTAACATCATTAATTACATTTAAAAATTAATGTTTATATATACAGTTAAATGCCCATGCTATTAATAAAATTTTATTAATAAATTCACTATACAACAAGGATTTTTATTTACTAACTTGTATCAATTTCACTATATTAAAAATTATTTTTTACTATATCAATAATTCGGCATAAATGATAATGAGATTGATTTGTAAATAATTTGTTCTTGCAGATATTTCTTAAACTATTAGTATTACTTTTTAATAAACGAAAATTCTTTTCGCAGCTAACAAATAATAACATGAATTATATATACAGTTGCCTCTCTCTAATCCGAACCTCTCTAAACCGAATACTATTAAACTCTCTCTAAACTGAATAAAATCTTCTAGAACATTTGTAAATTTTATTATTGTTATAGAATAGGTTTTAATTTTGGTAGAAATTAGTTTGAAAATTAGAACTTAATAAGGAAATTTTGTAATAACTGTATTTAGTAATAGTGATATGCGAAATTGATGTGTAATGACACTCAATGACGCTTAGCGACGCTTAACGACGCTTAGCGACGCTTAACGACGCTTAGCGACGCTTAACGACGCTTAGTGACGCTTAATGACGCTTAGCGACGCTTAACGACGCTTAGCGACGCTTAGCTCAATAGATATATAAACCCACCTTATTTCCCTTAGTTTTAGACAGATCCAGACATTGTATTTTATCTTTACCTTTATATTTATTATCCTCCTCTCTTATTATTAATAAACTCTTGGGATTTCTAAGGAACAGACACCTTGGAATAGCCCTCTTGTTAAATTAATAAACTGTGTATTATCTCTTGTTGTTTTATACCGAACTGCCTCAGAGAAGTGTGTAGTTTCTTACAGACATAAAAGAAACTATACTTCCCTCTTGCACACCGCTTCACGCCCAAAGTAAGGGATCTCAGGAGCCGTGTGATTGTTACTCTATCGGAATTAAAGAAGGCTTCCGGTACTGTAACATTAGGTGCCTTCTGGCGGAAACCTATTTAAATTATTGAATATTATTAAAGAATTTGGAAATCTTATTATTACTTTTGGCAGAAATTTAATTATTTTTTTTGGCTGTTACTAACCCTCTTGCTGTTGATTGCACTCTTATTATTCTCTTACAACTTACTTGGAATTTTCTTTTTGTTGGATACTAACTATTTACTATATTTAGGAGATTAAAATTTTGTTAACAACTTACTACTAACCTTTTATTTTGGAGGTATTTTATTATTCTTTTATTAGTTTCCTTAAGACTTGGGAACTGCCTTTTCTATATGAATAGAGCGTATGAACTATACTTAGAACAAATTGAAGTACACGAAACAAGTCATCCTTCCTCACTTGCGGTAGACGTTTTGCAAGCCTACCATCCTGATTTATCCTGTACTATCTGTTACCCTGTTGCTAATTTATACCGTCCCTTTCGCCGATTCTGGGGAACGTATCGAGACAATTATTTTGCTACCCAATACTCACAAAAGACAAACGACTCTTACTGTATTTTAGTTGCTGCTACTGATTATAATACTGCTAGAGCTGCTGCTCGAGATATTGTTTTTAGTTGCCGCTATAACAACGACCTATTAGACCCAAAAGAAGTTATTGCTGGTCTACTCCTTGCACATACCCCCTATACTCTTGCACCTACCTTACCTCTTAATTTTGAAGCTACTCTACTTGATCTTCACATTGAGGACCTCTTACCTTCTACACCTGCTTCAACTCGACCAAGGACTGAAAACCTTCTATTCGATTTTCAAAATCAACTAGGAAGAACTGAATTAAATTTTGACGTTTCTCCACCCAGATCTATATTCACCTTAGGACCTGAACAATTAGCTGATACTGGTGTTGGTTCTTCCACTAATACTTATATACCAATCCCTCCAAGCCTTGCACTTCCTTCTTCACCTATCTCAGAAATTCCATATCATTATACTCGAGAAACTACTCCTCCTCCACGAAATCGCCTCTTTCGCTATTTACAACAAACCTTTTCTCCTGCTCGCACAACTGTTCCTCCATCTCCTCTTGTAACTGAATATTACCCAACTGTTAATTTAGATATAAACGTTACCCCACGCCATACACCTCCATTACTTAATACTCCTCCTCTTAACGACCAAAATTTAATTGACCCTCTCGACCATTATATTCAAAACCAAGACGCTACTATTGTTAGAGCTGACTCTCCTCCACAATTCGAGGAAATAAATTTACAACCTCTTGTTGAAGAATTAAACCCTATCTTACCTCCTAACCAACCAGAAAACCTAATGGGTGATCAAGCTTTACAAGATGCTGCGCAAGCAATAACTGATCTTGCCAATGCCCTTGGACAAGGCTCTGAGAAAACTCTTATTACTGTTGCAGATTTTTACGGTGACGGAACCCAAGACCCTGCTGACTGGCTGAAGGAATTTCGAAGAGCCGCTACTGCCAACCGATGGAGTGCTGAACGGAAACTTCAGCTTGCTCCTGTGTACCTTAAAGGTGTTGCTCTAGACTGGTATACTGCTTTAAACCCGGTACCCAATGCTTTTAATGATATCAACAACCAGAACCGAAGTTTCTAGCATCTTTTTAAGACACGTTTCTATACTACTAAGCAAAAGGCCCTTTGGCAAAAACAACTTTTTGAAATTAAGCAAGGACCCACAGAAACGGTTGATGGATATGTCAACCGATTTCGTACATTGCAAACGAAAGTGGACCCAACCGGTGTTTTTCCCGCTGATTTTGTTAAACAACTTTTTATCTAAGGCTTACGTTCTGAGTATGCAGTTAATGTTCAAGCTGCTATACCTAATATCCTGATCGATACTATTGAAGTAGCCCTCCGCTGGGAAACTGAAAAATTAATGACTATCTCTACTACCAATACCAACCAAGCTATTCAACAACTTACAGACCAAATTGCTAAGCTTAGTATTAATTTAGCCCAGACACAGACCACACCTACCTCTTCTGTTAATTATGCTGACAACCGTGCCCAAACCCCCCGAATGAAAGAGCCTCCTATCTGCTTTTATTGTGGACGCACTGGACATTTTATTCGTGATTGTAATAGTAGAAAACAGGACCAACGACAAGGATCCAATTCTCGT
>QKWP01003428.1:7250-20458 GCA_003550325.1 Gigaspora rosea | reverse complement strand
TTCTCTCTTTTTTTAACATACTTTTTTTTGAAATTTTACTTTTTTTTTTTTTTTTTACCCGGTGATCTGGGGATGAAATTTTTGTAATATGGTCAAAACACTGTGTAATCGTTAAAGATCTGTTAATTGTTATATAACGTTTCAAGTAATTACCTGTGTAATCGTTAAGATCTGTTAATCATTATATATTGTTTTAAATAATTCCGATTATAATCGATTTGTAGATATATAACGATTTAATATAGAAAATGATATATATCGATTTAGATATATATCGATTTTTAACCGGTTAATTGATATATATCGTTATTTTTTAATCGATATAAAATGATTAACTGTTATATATCGATTAATATCTATACATAAAATTTCCTGATGTAAATATTTATTATTGTAGCTTTATTCCTTTTTAGAATAAATCTATTTATTTCGAAATGCATTGTATTAATTTAAAGTTTATGAAATTAAATGTATTATATTCATTAAAAAAATTAGATATAAATAAAATGAAATGTTTTCTTTGCTCTTTGTATTAAATTTTTCGATTCAATTAACTTTTACATACTTAAAACATTTCAAAACTTTTTAAATTATAAAATTTATCTTCTTAAAAATGTCTGACTTTAAATGCACTTTCTGTCCAAGCACTTTTGCAAAGCGCAATTCATTATCTAAACATATAAAAGTTTGTGTTTTTATTGGCAATAAAGATGAACAACTCTTTGCGAATAATCCTGCTCAAGTTTGCAATTATTCGAAACCAATTAAACAAAATCAAAATGAAAATTTTGATATTAATGAATATAAATCAGATAGTGAATTTTCCGCCAAAAAGATATCATTTAAAGATATCAAGTTTCGCAAATCTTCAAAAGTAGTTAAAGATATTCAATTCGATTCTAATAGTAATCTTGATAGCACTCTTGCTAGTCCTTTGCATGTATCTAATACAGATGAACATGCTAGTGATTTTGATAATATGTCATTTGAATTAGATAATTCTAATATAAATTCGAACATGTTTGAAGTCGACCCAACTTCTAATTTACTTGACGATTTTGAAACCACTATTGATGATGATTAGAACTTTCTAATGATAATTCTACCTACTTCAAACATATTCAAAGCTTCTTCAGATGAAGAAATTGATCAGAAACATGAAGAATTTTCTAATAAAGCTTACGCTGATTTAATGGTTTTGGTTACTAAATATAAATTAAATAATGCAGCTGGAAATGCTATTATTTCATTTTTTAATAAGCATTCAAAACATTCAAAATCACCATTACCAAAAAATATTAGACAAGGAAAAGAGTTTATGAATAATATTAAATCTAACTTGTCATATAAGAAAACCAAAGTATTAGATCTTGATGATACTGAGTATTTCTTATACCATATGCCATTAATCAGCTGTATTGAAAATATATTAAAAATTCCTGATATAGCACAAAATTTAGAATTTGAATATAAAGAATTATATAAAACTACAGAGGTATATATACTTTTAATATTATTTGTAAATACAATATTTATTTTGTTTTTATTAATCTATTTTTATTTTTTTTAAAGGATGGTAAAGAGATTATTTATAAAGAGCAAAATAATGGAATGTGGTGGAAAACTGCTCAAAATTCTTTGCCTATAGGATCAAAACTTTTATCAATTATTTTATATTCAGACGCAACAAATTGTGACACATTGGGTAAAAGTCAGCTTCACCCAATATATATGTCACTAGGAAATATACCTACATGGCGAAGAAATAAGCAGGATGCAAAGCAGTTATTGGGTTATTTGCCAATAATTAAAACATCTGCTAAAAATAAACCAATAGTCAGACAAACATTTCATAAATGTTTAGAAATTTTATTAGAACCAATTCGAAACTATTCGAACTTGGGTATAAATATGTTAATTGATAACAAAGTTGTCTGGTTATATCCGAAAGTTTCGACTATAATCGCAGATTGGCCAGAAGCTGCTACCTTTTGTCTGACTTATAAATCAACAAATTCAAATCACCCTTGTCATTTTTGTTTAGTAAATAGAGATGATTTGGCAAATACGACCCATTCTAAACATGATTTGGTGCTTAGAAATCATGAAAATATGCGAAACTGTCTTAATAATAGTGAAGAAAATTCAGTATGTATAGAATCCATACCAAATTACTTTTGGAACTTTAAGTAAGTTTATTGTTTTATTTATTTTATTTTATTCTAATAATTTCGAAATAATTTAAAAATATTCGGAATACTAAAAATATTTAAAGAGTACAAAACAAACTTTACTTTAGATACTTATTTTAGAATTAAATAATTTCGAATTATTGCGAATTATTTTAAAATGGGTCAAAATATTTTAAATATATTTAGAATTCAAATGCAAATTTTACTTTTACGATGATTAATTAATGCTATTCGTTTCGCAACCATGTGAATAATATTAAACTATTTCGAACTTTTAAATATTATAACTACGCAATATATAATCATTATTAACATTTATACTTTTATTAATTTTAGTGATATGAATATTTATGAAGCAACAGTTATTGATAGAATGCATCATTTAGATTTGGGATTATTTAAACATCAAATTAATTTTACATGCAGTCTATTAAAAGAAAGTTATGGAGCTTCAATTCTGGATACTATTGATAATAGATTAGCTAATATTCCAAGATTTCCAGAACTTAAAATTTTTAAAAATGGTATTCAATCACTTGCTAGAATTACTGCAAATGAGTATCGTAACCTTATGAAGGTTATGATATTTGTTCTGGACAACCTGGATATTGACGAATCTGTTCAAAATAAGTTATTGAAGCTTTATGAAGATTGGAATAATATGTATCTTTTAAGTCGATATGAAGAATTCACTGATAGCGACTTAAACGATTTTGAGGTATGTAAATAATTTCGCAACTTTGCGAATATTTTAGAATTATTTGAAAAATTTAAATTAAATAATTTTATTATCGAATATTAATATAGTTTTATTTTATTTAGAATCTAATAATAAATTGGGCTCAACAATTTACTAAACTTTTTAAAACAAATTCTGCTTCTAAATTAAAGTTTCCAAAATTGCATTCATGGGTCTATCATACTACTGATTTAATTAAAAAATATGGTTGTTTGAATGGATTTTCTACTGAAACTTATGAAAGTCTTCATAAAAATTTTGTTAAAACACCATATTATTTAAGTAATAAACAAAATATAGAGGATCAAATAATGAAAGTGGTAATAATTGTTTAATTATTAATAATGTTTATAATATTTTTTTAAAAGTTAACTAAATTTATTTATATTAAATAGGTTCAAAGACAGGCTATTGCATCAAATTTGTTATCAAGCAAACTAAAAAATTCCAAAACTATAAATCCTTTTAAATTTACTAATTTAATTTGGACATTTGGTTTAAATAATGCTCAGGAATTTATTGATCACAAATTAAAAAATTATAGGCCAAATTCTAAAATATATTCTGGGCTTGAACATTTATTAGAATATTTAACTATATATTTTAGTTCAACAAACCAAAATAATTATATAATTAATATATATAGCTCAGTAACTTTAAAAAATGGTTCTATAATTCGAGCAACAGATAATTTTTATGGAAAAGCCTGGTATAGCAATATAGCAGTTGCTATGGATTCTGAAGAACTATTTGAATATTTGACAGATAAAGGAATTTGTTATGGACAGGTACAGTATTTGTTTTATTTTTTTTTTAGATTTTTAAAATATTAATTTTTTAATATTTAATTTTTTAGATATACTTATTAATCAAAGTTGAAACTACTGAAGGAAATGTGGATAATCTCGCATTAATTCGGTGGTATGATTTTAAGTCTGCAAGGAATCAATATCATTATGGATATCCTAGACTTAAATTAACGGAATTATATAATATAGTTAATGTTGAAGCAATTAAAAATAATGTTCATATAATTCCACGCTTTGATAAAACTAATGATTATTTAGTAAATAAGTATATCTTTTAATAAAATTAAATCAGTTTAGTAAAATTTAAAATAGTTCTAAATGTTTTTCATTAATTAAATACTTATAAAATTCTATAGAGTAAAAACCTTAAATTTAAAGTTCAGTATATTAAACTATTTAAAAGACGATATTAAGTATAAAAATTTAAAAAATATTTTGCTCAATATCGAATAAACTTACAATAATTCAGAATGCATATTTTACAATTATAATTAAATTAAAGTATTACTAAAGTTTAAAACTTTTAAATTATTTTAGAATAATTTGAAAATATGGCATAAAACTTAATAAAAGTAAATATTTTCATGTGATAAAATATTAGAATTAAATGCTGTGATAGTCATAGTACTAAACTAATTCGAACTAATTCGAATTGATTGAACTTAGACAAAATTAAAGTATTTATTAAGACAAATGAAAAAAAAAATATATAAATAAAAATCAAAATAATAAAAAGAATAAAAAATATAAGATATATATAAAATAAAATAAAAAAATATAAAAACGTAATAGAAATAAAAAAAAAAACAATATACATATATGTAATAAAATAAAAAAATATAAAAACATATATAAAAAAACAAATGCAAGAAATAAAAAAAGTAAAAAAAATTATTATTTTATTCATGATGACCAGCATCTTCAGAATAAGATTGTGTTGGCGGGAGGCTTAAAAATGAGGAAGCTACAGGCAAATTATCCTGGCTTGTGGGATGCGGACTAACTTGGCTTTTGCGAGATGTTGCGAATATTCTTGATATGATTCAGATGTATGTGAATAGTGATAGAATCAGAGACGGAATCAGGGCTTAGTGCAACTCGTTTGCCCTTTTTAGTAGTGCGGGATGTGGTGGGAGCCCTCTTACGTTTTCGACCCCGCTTACTAGATGATGCTTCGACTTGTTCATCTTCCGTTAAAGAATCCTCATCATTAGTAGCAGGAGGCGACAAGCAGTGCTAGCTATTAACTTATTCTTATTTAATTAAATTTACAAATATTAGAATTTTTTACATATATTTAAATAATTTAAATATAATTAATTAGGGCGTTAGTTTATGGCGACCCATCACCATGGCAACTCATGATCAGCCAATCAAATTTATTATAATCGATTACGACGATTACATGTGATCGACCAATCAAAATTTGATTATTCAAAAATAAAAAGTTAAAGTTTATTAAATTAAAAAATATTGCAAAAATTTACATATTTATCACATAATCATTTTTTTATTTAAAAAAAAAAAAAAAAAAAACATCGTGAACTAAATATCAAAAAAAATTCCAAAAAATCGAAACTGTTTCAGCCATTAATTCTTGTAGCCCAACCAATTTTTCTGGCACCGATATTCCCGAATGACAAGTCAAACGAAGCCTCAAATTCATCGAGCAACCCAAACTGAAAGAGCCAAATCTTTGAAATTTCGCCGAAAATGGAACAAGAAAAAAACGAAAACCAAAGATTAAAAAATAAAATAGAAAAAAAATCAAAATCAAAAAAAACAAACCGAAAAAAAGCCACCCGTTTCCGAACATGAGCTAAACAAAGCCCCAAATTTCACCAAAACTTCCCGAACGAAGGCATCAGAATTTCGCCAAAAGATTCAAAACAAGAAAACGTTAGTAAAAGAAAAATAAAATCAAGAAACAACTTCTCTGGCATCAACAATCCCGTTTCCGAATAACAAAAGCGAAAGACTTCCTTGTAACCTGAAGGCACCAAAATTTTGCCGAAAGATTCACATAAAACCCAAATAAGAAAGTTAGTAAGAAAAAAAAAAAGAGAAAAAAAACCCCTGAGAAAAAAAAAAAAACAGAGAAAAAACTTCTCTGCCGCTAATAATCTCCATTCCCGAACAACAAGAGCCTGGGATCCGGAACGAAAAATATCAAAGCGGACTTTTCAATAAAAAGCTTCTGCCGGCCCAAAAAAAACTTCTCTGGCATCAACAATCCCATTTCCTAATGACGAGCGAAAGACTTTCCTGTAACCTGAACGAAGGCACCAAAATTTCACTGAAAGATTCACATGAAACCCAAACAAGAAAGTTAGTAAAAGTAAATGAAAAAAAAAACTTCTCTGCCACTGATAATTTCTATTCCTGAACAAGAGATGAAATTCACCGAAAGACTCACTGGAAACCAGAACGAAAAATATCAACTTCTCTGGCATCAACAATCCTATTTCCGAATAATGAGTGAAAGACTTCCCTGTAATCCGAGCAAAGGCACCAAAATTTCGCCAAAAGATTCACATGAATCACAAATAGGAAAGTTAGTAAAAGTAAAGTAGAAAAAAAAAAGAGTAAAAAAAAACTGAGAAAAAAACCTCCCTGCCACCATTCACAAAAGACTCGCTAGAAACCAGAACAAAAAATATCATAGCCGGGCTTTCCAATAAAAAACCTCTAGCGAACCCAAAACACATTCCACTCAACTATGACACGAAAAGCGGAGACCCTAGTATAAATCGACAAAGAAATAAAAAAAAAGAAAAAAAAAAAAAAAGCAAAAAAGTAGAAAGGAAAGTACTGCACTTACCCGAAAAACCCCTTCTATTCTAATTATGCCTCCAAAAGTGACGACATACGCTAAAATCTAAACGATGTTGAAGATATATTAATAAAGAAAAAAAAAAAGAAAGAGTAAAGAAAATAGTACTTACCAAAGTCAACGATACTGAAAACGGCAAAACCGAAAGCCTGAAAGAAGTCACCTATAGTAGAAAAAAAAATACAAATAAAAAAAAAACAAATAAAAAAAAAAACAAATAAAAAAAAAACCAGCGATTATCAGATTTATATATGATCGCCAATCTTAAAAATGATTGGCTGATCATATGGGTCGCCATGGCGACGGGTCGGCATGTATAATTTTTCAATTAATTATATATTACTTACTATGTTTTTATTTAATCTATTTTTAGTAATTTCATCGCTCATAGTGAGCTTTTCATAATGGTCAATTAGCAATATTTGGCATACTGTTATTGTGTATGCCAATTGCATATTGGTCGGTATATAAGCTGGCCATGATCTCGCAAGTATGCGCGTAAAATAGGTCTCGTCAGCATTATTTTCATCTATGGGCTTAAAAAGCTTTTTATAGCATAATTTGGTTTTAGCAGATTTCTTCCATTTCGTAATAGTTTGCGGCGTAGCGTTTGTGTTAATTGGGTATAAGATGGTCTCCCCAAAAACGGCAAAAACTGATCCTTAATTTTCGAGAAAACTCGACTTCGGCAAGATCAATGTTGTGATAGGAGCTAATATATAAATTTATATGAATGAATTTAAATCAGTTCGAATTTGTTCAAAATACATTGATATTTTAAGAAACAATAATTTTAAAAAACGAAAATGCAATAATTTAACACAATGCGAATGTAATCAAATTTATGAAAAATTTACAGGTTTTGCGAGTTTATCTTCATAATATGTATTCCAATCTCTATCATCCATTCCATCATAGAATTTTGCTTCATTTTCTAGGAGGTATTCCTCAGTTTTAGTCTTAAATTGTTCCTTCGTAGGGTAAATATTGTTTGCAATTAGCCGTCTAGCTATTGCTGCACAAGTTTGCTATTATAAAATAAATTATTATTAACTTAGATTAAATTAATTATAAACATTTTATATAACTGATAAAAATAATAATTACTTTAATGAATTTTGTTTCATTCGAAAGGTTAAGACCTTCTGACATATGACTATCCATTTTCGAAATCTTTCGCTCCAATCTATCAACTTTTTTGGATAGCCCAATAAGTATATCTTAATTTTGACCAAAGTAATTTGATCTTAAATTATTTTAAATATTAGATTAATTTAAAAATATTATAAATAGAAATTAATGAAATAAAAAAAATTATATTATTGAATTTTAACCATTGGAAGGTCTTGGAGATCCTGAGCCAATAGTTTCAGTAGGCTGCGCAGCAGCCCCTTAGTATCTTGCAGAGGTACGCGACTATCAGCTGTCATATTTAAGAAATCTTCACGCCTTTTAGCTGTTATTTTGACGAAATCTTCATGCCTTTTAGCAGACATTTTTTCACCTTTTCCTAATTTTCGAGCAGATATTTGAGAGAGAGAAAAAAAAAGAGAGAGAAAGAGAGAGAGAGGTAAAAGGGAGAAAGGAATAAAAGGGAGTATATAATATGTATATAATAAAAAATGAAATAAAGAAAAAATGCGAAAGGTTTTAGTTATATTAAAGATTAAGCGGAAAATGTAATAAATGAGATATGGAATGTGTATAGAAGAGGGAATTTAATGTGTCAAATGAAGTTGATAGGAAAATTACGAAGTGAAAGATAGGGAAATTGAATTTATTTAAATATTTTCAAGATAGTTCTAATGTAATCAAATTATTTTGTATATATAAAATTCTTTAATTATTTCATATTAACTACAAATGCATTTAAATATATTCGCTTTATCTAAAGTAATCAATTTTTTATATATTACTTATGTAACTTTCAGTATTATGATTTATAATTTACGTTAAACCAGTATTGTTATAATACAAAAATAATACCATATAGTATTATTTTTGTATAAATAAAATTCAACTCATTTTTATATAATTTAAAGTTATTTAATATATTAAATACATTAGAAAAATTTTGCTATTCTCGTTTAATGTTTTTAATAACTCCTGATTACTTCGAAGTAAATTTGATATTAAAACAATGCGCAATATAGCAACTTCCTTAAATGTATTAGCCCTATCAAACTATAACCTTTTATTACTATATTTAGGATAAGCGAAATACTTTTAAATAAATTAATCCGCTTGAAATCAAACAATGCCCATTTATAAAATATTTCACAAACATGCGTATTGTGCATTATTCTAATGTTATATAGAAGCATTCTTAGATTTTTATGTAATCGGGTTTTCAATATATTTATAAGTACTAAAGTAATTGATATGTAAAGGATTTAAGTAAAATTTTTACCTTTTTAGCCATTCAATTGTTGGCCCAATAAATTATAAGCTTTAATAACTCCTGACCAATTCGAAGTAAATTAAAACAATGTGCAATAAAGCAGCTTGCTTAAATGTATTAGCCCTTATTAGCCTATTATTCTTTTAACCTTTTATTACTATATTTAGAATGAGTGAAATACTTTTCAAATGATGTCCATTTATATAAAATTTCACGAACATGCATTATTCTATTGTTACAAAGAAGCATTCTAGATTTTTATATAATCAGGTTTTTTTCAATATATTTATAAGTACTAAAGTAATTGATATGTAAGGGTTTGATTAGAAGCGAAAAAAAGCAAAATTTTTATCTTCTTAGCAAGTCAATCGTTGGCCCAATAAATTATAAGCTTTGAAATATTCGCACGTTTGTGAAATAAATAAAATAATTATAACTAAATTATATAGATATAGATGGTAATGAACTTTGAAAATTCAACTAATTGAGATTTATTTCAAATTGTTGTGAATATTATAGAAATATTAATCATTAAAATTAAATATTTTATTAAATAATGAATGACTTCGAATAAATTAGAATTACGAGCTTCGAATTTAATCGAATTGTATTTAAACTCTATTATCATTTTTTATAATACATTTCATTCCGCTTCTTTGTTTTCTATTGTCTTCGCTTTGACTACTACTTTTGTTTTGGCTATAATCTTTGTTTCACTTTCTTTTTCTAAATGTTTCAAAGTGAAAAAAAATAAAAAAATATTTCTCAGAAGTGTTGGTGTTCTTGCAAATCGTCAGAGAAATCTAGTATATTCTTGCAAAGTCCAGAAAAAGTGCCAGGAATTCGCAAAGTGTCGAAGAAGTCAGAAATAAATAAAATAAAAATTAAAAAAATAAGTAAAGAAAAAAAAATGAAAAAACATAAAAAAAAATAAACGAAGTCCCATATCTTCATTTTTTTGAAGTAAGAGTTCATGTTCTTGCAAATTCAGAAATTGCGAAAGGTTCTTGCAAAATGCCAAAAAAGTCGCAAAGTGCCAAAAAAATCTGGGTTGGTTTTTTTGCAAAGTGCCAGAAAGTAAGAGATCTGTTCTTGCAAAGTGCCAAAATAAAATAAATTAATAAAAAAAATTTTAAAAATAAACCAAAAATAACAAAAACAAAAAATAAAACGAAAAAATAAATAAAGCGAAACTTTGCAAGAACTTGCAAATACTTACATGATTTTTATACTATAATTAGTTTGCACGTATTTATCTATAGCAGACTTTAACTGATTCTCATCGGGATAAATCGCTACTTGAATAATTTCTTTTGCAAAAAATTTGCGAAAACTTGTGAAAACTTATGCCTGTTTTTTAAAGAAGCGTTCCCGAAAATTTAGAAATTGCTGAGGAAATCAGTTGTGTGTTCTTGAAAGTTTCGGAAGTCGTAGTTGATGTGCAAGGTTTCGAAAGTTTTTTGTTTTTCTTGTAAAGTGCCAAAATAAAATAAAATAAAAAATTAAAAAATAAAATAAAAAAAAATTGAAAAAACAAATGAAAACAAAAAAAAATGAACCGAAAACAAAAAATGAAATGAAATAAAAAATGAAGTAAAAACAAAAAGTGAAAAAAAAACAAAATAGAAGATTAAACAAAAGATCTAATCTGATCTTGTAGTACAGAATTTGAACATCATTGAACTATTTCGAACTATTTCGAAAAAATCAGTCTAATGCACGATTCAGGTTACAGATCTACTGATCCTGCTTGGTTTCCTAGTCCTAAAATATTTTGAAAGCGGATCGAAATATTTCGTAATATATTTTGAAATATTTCGAAATTACTTTCGTAATATTTCGAAAATTTGATATTTCAAAATATTTCGAAATATATTACATAATAATTTGCTTATATTATGGTTCGTAAAATCTTACATAAGATTACGCTATTATAAATTTGCTAATATAGGTAAGTATGAGGTAATTTGTATAAAGTATATATTGTTAACGACAAGGCATATAGAAAATGTAACCTTGTTTCTTCTGCGAACCCGAATTTCATTATGGTTATATCGACCCGCCCCCACCTCTAGCAATGCTCAGGTTTCTCTATGACCTGTCAGAGGACAGTCATACAGGGGTAGGGCCGAGGAATAAGTTTATAGCCTGTCGGGACAACAGCTTTTACAAAGAACACTGTCTGCTTTGCATGGCCTGTCAAACAACAGTCAAGTAAAGCAAAAGTAAAATTAGTATAAAAGAAACTGTACGATGCTAGTAAGCTGTGTGAGCTGCTTGAGAAGCAGGAGAAAGACCCATATGTATTTTCATCGTAAACTGTGATATGAGAGACAAAACAAAAAAAATTTGATAACCACTGAAAAATAAAATTTTGTGCGCATTTTTTAGAGTCAGGGTTAAGGTTAGATGTTAGTTTTAGAGTAAAGAGTAAAGTTTATATTAAACAAGTATAGGTGGGCTTTAGAAGATTAAATAGAAACTCATATTTAATTTAATCTGATTTCATTATGATCTGTGACAATAATTGTCTTTGTTAGATTTTAAAAATAAACTTTTTATTGCACTTGGGTTTCAAATCCTCGCTAAAGTTCACCAATCTCTTCCCAAATCTTATAAGGTTAAAAAGTATAACAGCAGGAACATGTGAAAATTATAATGCAGTACTAGACTAATTATTAGTTTTAAATAAATAAACCAAGAAAACCAGTCCTTTTGAACTCTAAATATTATTACAATTGAAGGCTATAGCAATTGACATAATATTTTTTAACACCTAAATAAGTCAAAGTTATGATTTTATTTAAGTATAATATATTTATTCATTGTTAATATATAAAAAATTTTTTTTTAAAAAAAAAAAGAGAAAAAAATTTTTTTTTAAAAAAAAAGAGAAAAAAAATTTTTTAAAAATTTTTTTTTAAAAAAAAAAGAGAAAAAAAATTTTAAACAAAGTTAAAAAGTCGAAAAAAATGGTACCTCCAAATCAGCTGAAAACAACCTATTTAATAGCTACTTTGCATTTTGATCTACTGGACATTCTTGTAATTCATATGTATTATTTGATTCTAAACCTGATAAATTATTTTCATCTGAATCATCTTCATCTGAAATTGAAGACCATAATGTAATATCATTCTCATCGTTATCATCATCAGTATTATCAAAATAATTGCTTTCATCATCAGTATCTTGAACTGTCAAAGTACTTGGTACATTTTTGGAAGGGTTTAACAAAAATGTTGTCGAAGTTGATTCATACATCGGGAAAATAAAAATATTAATAATCTGCAGTAATATTCAAATTTATCAAAGTGCAGAATTTTGTTTAAAAAATTGCAAAGATCATCAATATTTAGATTTTTGTAGTTCTTCGCAAATTTTTTGCCAAAAATTTGTGAAAATATTTAAAATGTATAATATTCGCAAATTATAATAGAATCGGGAATTAATAATCTGTAATAATCTTCAAATTTATCAAATAAGTGCAGAATCTTGTTTAAAAAATTGCAAAGATTTTTAAAATTTAGATTTTTGCAGTTTTTCGCAGATTTTTTGCCAAAAAATCTGTGCAAATTTTTAAAAAGTATAATCTTCACAGATTATAATAGGCGCTGTCTATTATAATCTGCGATAAAACATGAGAAAACAATAAACAAAACAAACTAATAAATAAATAAATAAACACATTTTTTTATTCTTTTTTTTTTTCAATAGCAAAAATTTTAATTTTGCAAATTTTTTAAAATTCGAATAAAAACAAAATAGCATTTCTAGCGCATATATGCAATGATGGGAATAAAGTAAATTTCTGGTTATTCTCATAGTAAAGCCGGAATTTTTATTCCTACCATATTGCATATATGCGCAGGAAACAATAAATAAATAAATAAAGCAAACACGTTTTTTTTATTTTTTCAGTTTATTCTAATTTTTTATTTTTTTTACTTTTTTTAAAGATTTTTTTTTTATTTTTCGATTTTTTTATTTTTTTATTATCGATTTTTTTTTTATTCTTTTAACTTTTTTTTATTTTTTAAAAAATCATTTTTTTATTTTTATCGTACCATTTTTATTTTTTTTATTGTTTTATATAAACCGTTTTTTTTATTTATTTAAAATCACTTTTTTTTAAAAATTTTTTTTTATTTAATTTTCACTTTTTTATAATTTTTTGTCTTTTTTTTGAATTTTTTTATTTTACTGTATATATATATATATATATTTTTTTTTT